>ML401817.1:1490-11847 GCA_005239525.1 Nicotiana knightiana
CAATTTAAACAGAGTCAAATTTCCTCGATTTGGGTTTAAGATAAACCGGTGACTTGGAACACCAAATAAACTATTCCAAGTGGCGACTCTAATAAATAAAATAACCCAATTTCGAATAATGTCACTTTAATTGGAAAAACTCCCATACCCCCTTGGGAGTGTATAAAAAAGGAGGTGTGACACCAAGTTATTGTATATATGTATTATATGGATATATAAAGGTAAGACTGCGTATATTTTATCCTCCCCAAACCTCACTTGTGAGAATTCACTGGGTTTGTTGTTGTTGTTATTGCGTCCGAGTAATATTTCATTCTCACAATTGTCATATTGACAAAGCTAAAAATCTTGGTATCAGTCTATCAGATGCAAAATCGATCATCCTAGCTTTGTATTTATCCTTTACTATTGTTACAATGTTACTATGAGACATAAGTGGGCATAATATGTTCAACATGTAGCGGAGTTTTTACAAAAATCAATTGTTCAACTTCTTCAAAATTTATTTCCTTGTGTCTGGTTAGTTTTATTTATGAAGTGATGTAGTTATGTGGTTTCGTGTAATTAAATCATTATTAAGATAATTATCTACTAAATATCATATATCTTCTAAATAATATTAAAAGCACGAATGCCCCATCGAAATGCCGTTCGCCTTTTTTTACCCTTCGTAAGTGCATGATATGCTGGATATACTTGTAATTGTAATCGTTACTTTTTTTTGAAAAAAATCAAAAAGTGTCGAGTGCTTAATCCCTTTAGGTATACAATTCTTTAGAATTTACACTATTTCGGTTTTGGGATTCTTGCCTTACGAGTTCCTTTTTCCTTTGGTTCTTGTTTCCTTTAGTGTTAGGATTCTTGGGATCCTTTTTCCGTAGGTTTTTATTTCCTTTAGTTTTAGGATGTCTTTTTTCCCATTGTTCCATTTGTGTTCGTTTAGGATGCAAATTTCATTGTCTTTTTTGTGTAGGTTTAGGATTCAATTTAGGTTTTTAGAATTTTAGAACCAAACAGTTTAGAATAAGGATGAGTTAACCATTTCTAAAGAAGAAGCCACAATCCTATATTCATTATCATAAATTGTTCATAGTATCATCTTCCGCATAAGTAAACTTGCTTGTAATTTGAGGTAATTTTCTACCTTGTACTATATTCTTGAAGTTATGTAATAATGGTTGTTCATACGTTATTTAAAAGCAACTGCACACTAAAAGTTTGTCAATTGTGATTTTTTATTCACAATATCTAATGTATGATCAGTGGTTTAAAATTAATTTATCTACGAATATTGTACATGTTATTTGGATAGATGCATTCCTCGCATTCGGTTAGGCATTTTAACTCATATCAATTAAATATTTTATTAATCTAACACTTTGTGCTTGATAGTTTTGATTAATAATAATTATAATGCCAGCTCAAGTTGCTTATATTTTGTAAGAAAAAAAATTAAATTTGATTATCTCTTTTAATTGACTATATTATACATATCACAATATTAAAAATTGTGTTCTTGAACAATAGCCTTTGGCCATTGGTGACCCTACCCAAAATTTTGTCAGTTTTTATTAGGTCATGTAAACAATTCTCCTTATCAATATCATAAACAATATTTTGTGCATCATTTTCATGATCAACTCTTGCTACAAATATTTGATCATTTTGGTTATCAGGTTGCATAAATAACAATAATATTTATAAGATATTTCAAAATTCAGAGAAAATACATATGTTCTATTATAAAAGCATGAAACTTCAATACAAATCAACTTTTAGAAAAAGATTTCTCACTAAATAAAAATCTCATTCAATTTTTTTGGTAAAAAATGTCATTTAATTATTTACAAGTCCTACTACCTGAATTTCAAAATCAAGAAGTTGAAAGCTAGGTGGTTTTCAAAAAAAAAAAAAAATGGTTTCATATCCAATTTACAAAAATCGACAAAAAGTTTTCAAATTCTTCTTTATGTAAACTATGTCGAAAGTCTTGTTATTTAGGATTTCAAAATCAGTTAAAATTATCTTATATAATTTTTTTAATTAAATAATGTAAAATGACTATAGTCTTATATTTGAACTCTTTTAAATTTATACTCAAATAGTATTTTTTTTCTATCAAGCTTTTCTGAATAATATTTAATACTTACAATAAATAATTAAGAATATAAAAAGAAAGAGAGAAAGAGATGGATGGATATAGAGAGAAAGAAAAGAAGACTATTTCAGTAATTGGGGACAATGCTAAAAATCACAATAAGATATACTTCTTCCTCCATTAAGCTAGTAAACAATATCAATTTTTTAGGAACTTATATTTCTTCTTTAATTGTTATTTCAAACTCAAACACAATTCTTAATAATATTTATGTAGTAATAAAAAAATGCATATCCATTAATCTGAGGTACACGCGTAAAGCGCGTATCCTAAAACTAGAATACGAAATCCCTTAGCAAAATATCGTTCGTTTTTTTTTTACCATTTAAAAATAGATTTCACATTAGATAAAATTGTAATTGTAATCTAACTATTTTTCTAATATTTGGAACTTTAAAATTAACTAATTTTATTTATTATGTACTTTCTCATTTGAACTATGAAAAATTTCTAATATTTAGGAATTTAATATTGAGTTAAATTTTACTTAGATAATTTTTCTGTAGTTACTATAGCTATTTTCCTTAAATATGACCCTTCCCATTTTCCAAGTTTAACATGTTAGGAATTGTAATGAATGTTTTTCGCAAAGTTTTTGCCTTCGCCTAATTTATTAGAATTAAACACCTAAGAATCATCAAGCATGTTTTCTAATTCAAATTATTTGTCCATTTTTTGGACAAAGTGAGTAGTGTAAATTCTAATTTTCACATGCGGACAAAGTGTTTAAGGTGACTTATACATTTTCTCTAATTTATACTTTAATTAGTACTGATGGATAACACATACATCATATTATACAATAAATATAATTGTCATTTAATAACTTTTCAATATAAATTTTTAAAATTAACTTAAAGTTTTGCTATAACAGGAACTCTTAATATTTAGAAATTTGAATCTGAATTATATATTAATTTACATTAATTATTATTTATTTGAATTGCGTAAAATAATTATAACTTCTTAGTTTAATTCATTAAAAAAAAACTTAATTTAGAATCTTATTTATCAAGATAATGTATATGAATAAACTAAGTTGCACCAATTTTGAAAATTTTATTTTGAATTAACGAATAATCGAAATATCAAGGTATATTATCTCCTATTTCGAATGATAAATTCAATTAAAATTACTATATTGTCAATTGAAATGAGAGAAATGAGTTTGAATACAATAATGAACAAGTAAACAAAAAAAGGTAAAGTCCGCAAAGAATAACTAATAAATATATTGTGATGACCCAACGGGTCATTTTATAAATTAAGACTCTGTTCTAGGCTCATTAGCCTAGAAAAGATCGATTTTAATTACCTCGATTTACGTGCGCAGTTTGGCGTGAAACCGGAAAGCTTTTATGTGAAAATATGAGAAATAGTAATTTTTGAATTTTAAAATTTGGTTTTAGTTGACTTTGTTCAACATTTTTAGTAAACGGACCCGGATCTGTGTTCCGACAATTCGGGGAGGTCCGTAGTAAAATATGGGACTTGGGCGTATGCCCGTAACTGCATTCCGAGGTCCCTAGCTTTAAATCAATTTTTGAAAGAAATTATTTTGCTGGATTCTTGAAATAAAGAAATGAATTAATGTTTGAAACCGTTGGTATCGGGTCCGTATTTTGATTTCGGAGCTCGATACAGATTTGTTATGATGTTTACATCTTATTTGTGAAATTTGGTGAGAATCGAAATTTATTTGACGTGTTTCGAACGTCCGGTGGAGAAATAGTGAAAGTTAAGTGATCTTGAGAAAAAATGATGAGTTTTAAGGTTAAATTCATAGTTTTAGATGTAATTTTCATGATTTGATCACACGAGCAAGTCCGTATGATATTTTTAGACTTGCGTGCATGTTTGGTTTAGAGCCCTGAGGGCTCGGGTGAGTTTTAGGTAGGCTTCGGGATGTTTTTAAACTTGTAAAAATCTGCTGGTGCATCAGTTCTGGTGTGCCCGTACCTGCGAGCCTTTGGCCGCAGGTGCGAGCAGAAGATGCAGGTGCGACCAAGCATGTGTTCTCCCTTTTCAGCAGGTGTGGACCCTTCAGCGCAGGTGCACGACCGCAGAAGTGGTAATGCAGTCGCAGGTGCGGCCCATGCTGCCCAGCTCTTTTCTGCAGAAGCGGAAGCCTTTCCGCATGTGCGCAAGCGCATGTGCGACCCAAGCACCGCAGGTGCGAGGGTCGGGCAGTGAGTTTATATTAATTAGAACTCCATCCTTTTTCTTCTTATTTTTCACAAGGGTAGAAGACCTAGGGATATTTTCTCAAGGCTTTTTCTTCTAAAATCATAGGTAAGTGTTCATAAACTCTTCTCTTTCAATTACAATTGTTTTTCATCACTTTTCAATCCAAATTCAAGAATTTTCATGGTAAGAATTGAGGGTTTGCGTAGAATTAGGGATTTTGTAAAAATTGAATTTTGACCTCGAATTGGGGTCGGATTTCGAAACTAATTGCATATTCGGGTTCGGGGGTGAATGGATATATGGAATTTGGTCCGAACTCCGAGTTTTGACCAAGCGGGCCCGGGATCGGATTTTTACTTTTTTTTAGAAAGCTTAGGAAAATAATGATTTTCAGTAAAGTTAGTTCATTTAGCATAAGTTAATGATATTAAACTAATTATGATTAGATATGAGCGGGTTAGAGGCAAATTCAAAAGGAAAAGCGATTATTGAGCAGTGAGTGGCCTGCGAATTGAGGTAAGTGTTTGGTTTAACCTTGACTTGAGGGAATAGGAATCCCCAACTTAAATGTTATGTGAATTCACATGTGTGTGGTGTATAGGTGAGGTGACGAGTATCTATGCACCACCAAATGGTCTGTTAAACATGATCCCTTCCCCGTTTCTAATTATTTGCTTCCGGACTTAATTGTTTCATGATCATTGAGGTTTATATGTCTATTTGGATTTGTTGATTTATTGTTAAGTATTACTTCAAGTATTTCGTGATTATTTTAAATTGTTATTCGTGTTTAAGTAAATATTCAAAAGAAAAACGGTTAAATAATTTCTAACATTGGTTTGCCTAGCAAGTGTGGTGTTAGGTTCCATCATGATACCGAGGGTTGGGAATTTGGGTCGTGACAAGTTGGTATTAGAGCATTAGGTTGCATAGGTCTCACAATTCACGAACAAGCTTGATAGAGTCTGAGGGATCGGTACGCAGAAGCCTGTACTTATCTCACAGAGGCTATGAAGTTAGGAACAAACTCAGTTTTTATTTCTACTCTGTCATGCGATTCTTGGTATCTCAAATATTGATTGAACTCTTCTACTCCCTCGCAGATGGCGAGAACACGTGCTTCTTCTTATGCTAACCAACAATCAGGTCTTCCAGCAGCAGCCGCTCCTATTAGGGGCAGAGGTCGAGGCCACGTCAGAGGCCGAGGCAGGGGCAGGACTCAGCCCGTTGCTCATACTGCAGCCCCAGTTGCAGAGCCCCAGATTGAGATTGATGGGGGGGGGCTCTAGCTTAAACCGTTCCAGCTGGACCAGCTCAGGTTCCAAATGGGTTTATTGCTACCCCGGTACTTTAGGATGCTTTAGTCAGATTAGTGGGCCTTATGGAAAGTGTAGCCGAGAGTGGCGCACTCCCTGTTGCAGCAGCCGCATCTCAGGCTGGAGGAGGGGTCCAGACTCCTATTAACCACACTCCTAATCAGACTACTCCTCAAGTTCAGACCCCAGCATCCAATCCAGTTAGGGCAATTCAGCCAGTTGCTCCAGCGCCGCCCTTTGATGGGGCAACTATGTCCACCGATGCTTTGTGGAGATTAGACAGGTTCATCAAGCTTTTCCATATTCACTTCAGTGGTGCTACTTCAGAGGATCCTCAGGAATATCTGGACAACTGTCATGAGGTTCTTCGTAATATGGGTATTTTGGAGACCAATGGGGTCGACTTCGCTGCGTTTCAGATGACTGGTTCCGCCAAGAAATAGTAAAGGGATTCTTTGTTGACTAGACCAGTTGGTCGCCTGCTCTGACTTGGAATTAGTTTTCTCACCTCTTTTTGGAGAATTTTTTGCCTATCACTACCAGAGAAGAGAAGCGTCGTCAGTTTGAGCGTCTTCAACAGGGCCGCATGACAGTTACCCAGTATGAGAATCGTTTTGTGGATTTGGCTAGGCATGCTATTCTTTTGTTGCCTATTAAGAGAGAGATAAGAGATTTATTGAGGGCCTTGCCCAGCCCATCACGTTGCAGATGGCTAAGGAGACAAGGACTGAGATCTCATTTCAGGATGCGGCCATGTGGGCAAGAGAGTTGAGACGGTTCTCGATATGGGAAGTCAGGTGTCAGACAAGATACCTCACCATTCTGGTAGATTCAGTGGTGCCTCGTCTGGAGGTGGAGATACTCAAGTTAGAGGCCATTCTTCCGGGCAATTTAATTCATTAAGGTCTTCAATCTTCACACTTATGCGTGTTTGGAACATTTTGAGGTCAGCTTTGAGTGGTTGATTTTTTCCAACTTCCATATCAATTATGGAGAGAGAGAGATCGAAGGTCTTGTCGTGCGTCTTGGAGCGAAAAATTGCTTAAAATAAAGGTCGTTAAGGTCACATTGACATAGAATAATACGGATTAGCTCGCCCAGTGAGAAAGGCCCTGGCCCTGCCCCTTTCTATCTTATTAGTCAAACCTAAACGTCCTTATTTCAAAAAACACGTCCCATGGTGCTTCAGGTGGTCGTGGCTCTTACTTTCCTTGTTCTAATCAGTCAGCCCCTATCATAGAACCTCCTCTTCAGAGTTATTATTGTGGTCAGCCGGTTCATCAGGGTCAGCCTCAGTACTAGAATTCTCGTGCTGTAGTTCTGGCACCAGTTGGAGCACCACATGCCCAGTCAGCCAGGGGTAGGGGTTAGGTAGTCAGAGGTAGAGGTCAGAATGTTAGGGGTGGAGGTCAGCATGCTAGAGGTGGAGGCTAGCCCGCTAGAGGTGGTGGCCAGCCCGTTAAAGGTGGAGGACCACATGTCAGAGGTCCTCCCAGTGACGCAGTTCAGGGTGGTGGGGACCAGCCTCGATTATATGCATTTCCATCCAAACCGGAGGCGGAGTCCTCCGATGCGGTTATCACAGGTACCATTTCAGTTTGTAATAAATATGTTTCAGTTTTGTTTGATCCGGGGTCTACTTATTCTTATGTATCATCCTATTTTTCCTCGTATTTGGTTGTGCCCCGCGATTCTTTGAGTGTACCTGTTTTTGTGTCTATGCCGGTGGGGGATGCTATTGTTGTAGATCGTGTATATCGTTCGTGCATAGTCATTATTGAGGGTCTTGAAACTAGTGTAGACCTTTTTCTTCTTGACATGGTCGATTTTGATGTAATTTTGGGCATGGATTGGTTGTCACCTTATTATTCCATCTTGGACTGTCACACCATGAAAGTTACTTTAGCTTTGCTGGGATTGCCTCGGTTAGAATGGAAAGGGACTCCTGTTCATTCTCCCAAGAGAGTGATTTCTTATGCCAAGGCTCGTCGCATGGTTGAGAAAGGATGTTTGGCTTATTTTTGCTCATATCCGTGATTCTGATGCTGAGATTTCTCCAATAGAGTCACTGCCTATTGTTCGGGAGTTTCCCAAAGTGTTTCCTGCAGACCTGCGGGGGATGCCACCCGACAGGGATATCGAATTTTGTATTGATGTTGCTCCGGGCACTCAGCCCATTTCTATTCCTCCATACCGGATGGCCCCACCAGAATTGAAAGAATTGAAAACATAGTTGCAAGACCTGCTTGATAAAGGTTTCGTCAGGCCTAGTGTCTCGCCCTGGGGTGCACCGATTTTGTTTGTAAAGAAGAAGGATGGATCGATGAGAATGTGTATAGATGACCGGTAGTTGAATAAAGCTACTATAAAAAATAAGTATTTATAGCCGAGTATTGATGATTTATTCGATCAGTTTCAGGGTGCGAGTGTGTTTTAAAAAATTGATTTGAGATCGGGCTACCATCATTTGAAGATTAGGGCGTCCGATGTTCCTAAAACAGCATTTCGGACAAGGTATGGGCACTATGAATTTTTGGTGATATCTTTTGGCTTGACTAATGCCCCAGCAGCCTTTATGGATTTGATGAATCGAGTTTTCAAGCCTTATCTGGATTCCTTCATAATTGTGTTCATTGATGATATCCTTATATACTCCTGCAGTCGGGAGGAGCATGCACAACACCTCCGTATGACACTCCAGACTTTAAGGGATAATCGGTTTTATGCAAATTTTCAAAGTGTGAGTTCTGGTTAGACTCAGTAGCTTTCTTGGGTCACGTCTTATCAGCAGAGGGTATTCAGGTAGATTCTAAGAAGATAGAGGCAGTCAAGAACTAACCTAGACCCACTTCAGCCACGGAAATCAAGAGCTTCTTGGGTTTGGCGGGATACTACCGTGGTTTTGTTGAGGTGTTCTGGTCTATAGCAGCCCCCATGACGAGTGTATCACTATGGACTTCATTGTTGGACTCCCAAAAACTCAGATGAAGTTCGACGCCGTTTGGGCTATTATGGATAGGCTGACTAAATCAACACATTTGATTCCAGTGGCAAATGCTTACACTTCGGAGCGGTTGACAAAGATATATGTATTCGAGAGATTTTTTCCTTCACGGTATGCCCGTGTCTATCATTTCTGATCGAGGTACACAGTTTACCTCGCACTTTTGGAGGGCAGTTCAGCAAGAGTTGGGTACCCGAATTGAGTTGACCGGATTTCATCCTCATACGGACGGACAGTACGAGCGTACTATTTAGATTTTAGAGGATATGCTCCGCGCTTGTGTTATTGACTTTGGAGGTTCTTGGGATTAGTTCTTGCCGTTAGCGGAGTTTGCCTAATATAATAGTTATCAGTCGAGCATTCAGATGGCTCCCTATGAGGCATTATATGGTAGACAATGTAGATCTCCAGTTGGGTGGTTTGAGCTGGGAGAGGCTCAGTTATTGGGTACAGACTTAGTACAAGAGGCCTTAGATAAGGTCAAGATTATACAGGATCGACTTCGTGCAGCTCAGTCTAGGCAAAAGAGTTACGCCGATCGAAAGTTTCGAGATATGGAATTCATGGTTGGAGAGAGTGTATTACTTAAGGTATCGCCCATGAAGGGTGTTCTGAGATTTGGGAAGAAGGGTAAGTTGAGCCCTAGGTATCGGATCATTTGAGATTCTTGATAGAGTGGGGGAGGTAGCTTATAGACTTGCGTTTCCTCCAGGGTTATCCTCAGTTCATCTGGTATTTCATGTATCTATTCACCGAAAATATCATGGTGACCCGTCCCACGTGTTAGATTTCAGCTATGTCCAATTGGACAAAGATTTGAATTATGAGGAGGAGCCGGTAGCCATTCTAGATCGGCAGGTTCCTCAGTTGAGATAAAAGAGTTACTCTTCAGTTCGAGTGCAGTGGAGGGGTCAACCTGTTGAGGCAGCTACTTGGGAGTCCGAGTCGGACATGCAGAGTAGATATCCCCACTTGTTTTCCAATTCAGGTAATCTTCTATATCCGCTTGAGGTTGAAAGTTTATTTTAGAGGTGGAGATTGTGATGACCCAAGGGGTCAATTTATAAATTAAGACTCCGTTCCAGGCTCATTAGCCTTAAAAAGATGAATTTTATTTACCTCGATTCGCGTGCACAATCCGGGCATGAAACCAGATATCGTTTATGTGAAAATATGAGAAATAGTAATTTTTGGAATTTAAAATTTGGTTTTAGTTGACTTTGTTCAACATTTTTAGTAAATGGACCCGGATCTATGTTCCGACTTTCCCGGGAGGTCCGCAGTAAAATATGGGACTTGGGCGTATGCCCGAAATTGAATTACGAGGTCCCTAGCCTTAAAAATCAATTTTTCAAAGAAATTATTTTGCTGGATTCTTAATGAAATAAAGAAATAAATTAATGTTTGAAACCGTTGGTATCGGGCCCGTATTTTGGTTCCGGAGCTCGATACATGTTTGTTATGATGTTTACATCTTATTTGTGAAATTTGGTGAGAATTGGAATTTATTTGACGTGATTTGGATGTCCGGTGGAGAAAGAGTGAAAGTTAAGTGTTCTTGAGAAAAATGATGAGTTCTGAGGTTAAATTCTTAGTTTTTATTACGCGGCGCCTTCCTGAGATTCTTTAGAAGGGCGACGTAAGGCTAAGAAACCGATGTCAAGGTGGTTGCTGTCCGCCAAGTGAGGTCCC
>ML401822.1:691-15262 GCA_005239525.1 Nicotiana knightiana
CGGGCGTTGCAAATATAATCCTGGGGTATTATGCCCAGAGTCGATCCCTCAGGGAATTGACGTATCAAGCACGCTGTTTAAATTGGTACTCAGCTATCACCTGATGTTGTTTAAGTTACTAACACTAAATATTAAAAGCAAAGATTAACTATACTAAGGTATAAACAATTGTAATAAAATCTAAGGTTATAGTTTCCCCCGCTGGTGAACTTACTTCTCGGATATTCGTATAGCTTGATTAATCGTCTCTATCAATCATGAACGCTCTATCTACCATAAATCTCTCTCAAGTAATTATGATAATTTACTAGACGCACTCTCTCAAGTTACGCTAGCTAGATTGCATTACAGTTCACTTAGATTGCACCCGAAGTATCGTTATCTCTAATCCAACCTCTAAACCCTCGGTTATGACTTTCGTCTATACTCTGGGAGTGGTGTTGTTCAAACAATTACCTAAATATGCACTCTCTCTCAAGTAGATACATAATAAATAGGCACAGCTAATTGAGGGCCCTTCAATCAACTACAACAAGAACGTAGTTGAACAAATAGAGTTTAATCAACCAATCAAAGCTATATTAATATCACAATAAGTTTATTCCCCAACGGGTTCCACACGAAATTAGCTAAACAAATTCATAAGAATAAAATCTAAAACAACTAGCATAATTAAACTACAAAGTAAGGAAGAAAATATGTACAAATTGATGTTTTGCCTTCGATTCACTCTAAACTCGAATCTCTGTGTATCCCTGTGAATCTCCCTTTGTAGTTGTGTTTTAGGAGTCTATTTATAGGTTTAGGGTGAACTCTAACCGTGTAAGAGACTTCTAGTTCAATTAGAAAACACTTAAACCCGTCAAAACTCAATTTCTGGCCGAACTGGGGACCTGGCGTTTGGACCCAAACGCCTGGCTAACGCCCGGCCAGGGCTGGCGTTTCAGCCCAAACGCCTGGCTAACGCCCGGCCAGGGCTGGCGTTTCAGCCCAAACGCCTGGCTAACGCCCGGCCAGGGCTGGCGTTTCAGCCCAAACGCCTGGCTAACGCCCGGCCAGGGCTGGCGTTTCAGCCCAAACGCCTGGCTAACGCCCGGCCAGGGCTGGCGTTTCAGCCCAAACGCCTGGCTAACGCCCGGCCAGGGCTGGCGTTTCAGCCCAAACGCCTGGCTAACGCCCGGCCAGGGCTGGCGTTTCAGCCCAAACGCCTGGCTAACGCCCGGCCAGGGCTGGCGTTTCAGCCCAAACGCCTGGCTAACGCCCGGCCAGGGCTGGCGTTTCAGCCCAAACGCCTGGCTAACGCCCGGCCAGGGCTGGCGTTTCAGCCCAAACGCCTGGCTAACGCCCGGCCAGGGCTGGCGTTTCAGCCCAAACGCCTGGCTAACGCCCGGCCAGGGCTGGCGTTTCAGCCCAAACGCCTGGCTAACGCCCGGCCAGGGCTGGCGTTTCAGCCCAAACGCCTGGCTAACGCCCGGCCAGGGCTGGCGTTTCAGCCCAAACGCCTGGCTAACGCCCGGCCAGGGCTGGCGTTTCAGCCCAAACGCCTGGCTAACGCCAGGTAGGGTCAGTGTGTTTGGCTCTGTCGCCCGGCTATCGCCCGGGTGTCTCTTTTCGGGTATTTTTCGACGTATTTGCATCTTTTTAGCTCCGTTTCCGACTCCACTTCACCTACACATGAAATAACTCCATTAAGCACATAACAAGTGTAATTTTATCATTAATGCGCATAAAATGTAAGGTATATCACATGTTAAACTATGCAATTTAGTCTGGCATCAACTATCCAATTTAATACTTAGCAATCTTACCGCAACAGACAACTTGGAATGCACCGAGCCTTCATACAATGGATAACTAACTTCCTCTAACTGTTCATAGAAACTCTTAGCCTCATCATTTGGTTCGGATTGAACCCCAGGAAACATCCCAAAAGCATCCCTAATCATTTCATTGTATCGAGAATTTTCAACATTATGCTTCGCAAGGGGGCTACCCTCACTACCAAAAGTATTATGAAAGTTAACATCATCAAAACTAGCATGATTCTACCCGTGAAAAGTCCATATTTAATAATTTTCTACAAACCCTATCTTGTAGAGATGAACTTTAACTTCGTCTGATTTCATCAACTTAACACACTTACATTTCACACAATGACACCTAATCCTTTCCTCCAATAAGAAAATCATCAAGTGTTTGAGACTTAGCAATAAATTCAGCTACTCCTTCAATAAATTCATCCCCCACCCCCTGCACAATTAGGATGATTTTTATTATACATCCATCTACGATGCACAAATTCCATCTACACAAATAGAAATCTAGAAATGAGGTATTTAAAACAATTTGATTTATTTAACTGGTAGATATATACATATTATTGTGCCAAAGCACTTTAAGCGGTATATTTTATTTTTTAAATTAATATATTTTAACACTCAAAATCTCACATTAGTCTCTATTCTAAATAATATAAGTCTTTAAATATAATAATTAAATTTGAATAGCTTCTTAAATGTTCATATAATCCAATTAACTAATGATTTCTCAAATTTACACATGATCTTAATGTTGAAATTGAAAATTTTTAAATTTAATATCATTCTAAAAAGTGAATATAAAAATATTACTATATTATTTTATATTTTTCTTTGATTATAATTTTTGGAAAAATTAATCTTCATCAGTCATTTTCTCACTTTAAACAAATCATTATTCGTCGAGTGAAGTTGTGGGATTAATCAATTATCTAATATTTATGATAGGATTAAGCTAGTTTAATTAGCTTCTAAGCTTAGCGAATTACCTTGGTTAAATTTGGGTTAAAAGTAAACCGTGTCCTAAGAAACACATGATTTTCAATTAATGGCATCAAGCAACAGATATTTTTTATTATATTTTTGGACTAGTCAATTGAATTTCCTTAGCAACAACTTTTAAGTATATTAGCAGAAGAACAAGAACTTAATTAGAAGTTCGATGATGGCGCTCAAAGTTATTCTAATTAATATATTAGAGCTAGTAAGGACAATGTAATATATTTAAAGTGTGTGAATATATATATATATATATATATATATATATATATATATATATATATATAATAATATTATTTTCTTAGTGCTTGGACAATACTTCAACTTATGCTAGTTATAATAAATTAGAACTGACTCAACTATTGCCATTTCATTTCTCCTATTTTTCGAATAAATAAATATCCATAAGGTCAAGATAAAAGTGATTTAAGACCATCTCTTTATGAAGTACATATTTACGTTTCACAAAATAAATGTGTTTAATTTGCAAACAAGTATATTATTTGAAAGTGAATGCTTAATGTGGTTCCACGAAATAATGAGATTTCTATTATCAATCAAACAATGAGATTTCTAATACCTAATGTGGTTCAACGAAATACTTACCTCGACCGCCGGTGAAGTCGACTGAGGAGCTGCTGTCACCGCCAACCACGCTAGCTGCTACAAAATAGAGTAAAAAAAATAAATTAAGGGGAAAAGGGAGAAGGAACGAGAGGGAGATGGGAGGAGGAAATGAGAGAGAGAGAGAGAGAGAAAACTTACGAGCTTGGGGACGGGGGAGAAGGACGAGAGGAAGAGAGGAGCTTGGGGACAAGAGGGACAGATGAGAGAATGAAAATCGAGCTTCTTTTTTTATGGGGAAGGGCTGTAAGGTTTTTAAAAATGAATTCCAACCAATTCGGTCGGAATTATTATTTTAATTTTTTTTTTTAAAAACCACCGACCAAATCGGTCGGAAATTAAGTCAAACCAGTCAAAATAAATTTTCCGCCAAAATTTGCGACCGATTTGGTCGGAAATGTGTGGTCGAAAAAATATAAAAAAATATATAGGAAATATTTTTATGAAAATTCCAACAGATTCTGTCGGAAATTTTCGACAAAAAAATCAGTCGAAAATTTCGGTAAGAAGTTAGCTTTTTTCTAGTAGTGAGCTAAGGTTAGCTCTTCTCCCGTCTCCCAGCACAAACTCCAAAGGCAAGCAACAATCATGTAACGATCCGACCGGTCGTTTTGAGTATTTGCACTTCCCTCGGTTGTTTGAGGGCATGTGTAGTTTCGTATAATATATTATGACTTGTATGAATCGTCAGTTTTGATTTAAGGTTATTCAAAATTGATTTGGAAGGATGAATTTCATGGTTGAAGCTTTAAGTCGGAAGAGTTGACCAAGTTTGAATTTTTAGTATTCCACTTTGTATTGGAGTTTTAATGGTTCCATTAGGTCTGGATGGTAATTTTGTGTATGCCCGGATTTACATTTGGATGTTTTTAGAAGGTTCCAGCTCTAATTGACGAAAGTTGGAAATTTGAATTTTTGAAAAGTTCATAAGTTTGACCAAGAATTGACTTTGATGAAATCGGATTCGGATTGTAGTTCCGGGAATCAAAATAGCTTTGTTATGTCATTAAGGTCTTGTGTGAAAAATTTGAGCTTATTCCGGGTTGATTTGATATGTTTCGGCGCGAGTTTTGTAAGATGAAGATTCAAAGTTCATTAAGTTCGATTTTGAGGTATGATTCTTCGTTTCGATGTTGTTATGTGTGATTTGAGGCTTCGAGTAAGTTCGTATTGTATTTTAGGACTTGTTGGTACATTGAAAAGGGTCCTGAGTGGCTCAGATATGTTTCGGGGTGAGTTTTGAGCGAGTCCGGGCATTTTCGGCTCTCTGATGTTGTTCTGGTACCTTTGCAAGTGTGGGGGAACATTTTGGACTGCTGAGGCAAAGCCTCAAGTGTGGGCTGCAGAGGAAAAGTGTGGAGTGCACAATTCTTCTTGCGGCCGCATATCGGATATTTTGCAGGTTCGATGGTCTTACTTCGGAAGCTTATATCTTTTAATCTATAAGGAATTGGATATGATCCAAAAATGAGATTTGTAGCCCTTTGTGTCTCGTTTCCATAAAAGTAAAGAAATCATCGTTTGGACATTGGAACAGAAACGTATGACCAATTTACTAAATCCTGGTAGTGCAGTCACTATGGAAGTGCGACCGCACAATTTGGACTTGCGGCCGCGGGACCTGAGATGTGTGGCCGCACAAAACAATGTGCGGTCAGAAAAATGAGAGGTCAAATTTTGTACTATATAAACTAGGGTTAGAGTATTATTTCACATTTGGACTTTGGGAGCTTGGTTTGTGGCGATTTTTCGTGAGTTTTTTCAAGAAAATCAACGGGGTAAGTGATTCTGACTCCGATTTGATTAATATACATGAATATATCATTTTTTCATCATTTATTTAGTATATTGAGATGAAAATTGAGGTGTTTTTACTAAAGTTTTATAATGTGAATTTTTGAGTTCTGAACATCGATTCAGAGTCGGATTTGAGAGAAACTAGTATGGTTGGACTCGTAATTGAGTAGGTTGTCGGATTTTGTGAGTTTTGTTGGGTTCCGAGGTGTGGGCCTGGGTTGGACTTTTGGCATGGTTTTTGGGCTTTTGAGTAAGGAATTCGACCTTTATCATTTGAAATTGTTTCCTTGGGCCTTATTTGATGCATTTGAGTTGCTTTTGGCTAGTTTCGAGCCGTTCGGAGGTCGGTACGCACGGGATGCCATTTTTGGAGCATCATTTAGCTAGCTCGGTATTGAATTTGGCTTGTCGAGGTAAGTAACACTTCTAACCTTGATACTGAGGGTATGAAACCCTGAATTACGTGTTATATGATTGGTATTGATGTGACGCACATGCTAGGTCACAGGCGTGTGGGCATGCACCGTGTGAATTGTGACTCCGTTATTTCTGTGGTACTATGTAGTTACCTGATCTTACCTGTAACCATGAAATTTCTACGTACTTGAGCTATTGGGCTGTGATCCATGCTAAAATCCATGTCTAGGCTACATGTTCTTGGGAATTTCTTGTATATCGACTTAGTTATTTCTTCATATATTTTCTCATTAAATCTCATTTAATTGGATAGTTGTTAATTGGCTGACCTAGCGGGTCGGGCTAGGTGTCATCACGACTAGTTGGATGGTGGGTCGTGACACGTCCTCCACACAGAGGACTTACTTGTTCCAAACACATTTGATAGCGGAGGCAAACTCCACAATAGCAGAGTCAAGATCTCCACTCAAATAGAACACATCCAAAGTAAAGGGATGCATGTAAAAATATGTAAAGCCCACCTTGGGTAGGGTCACTCGCTCCAATAGACCAGGAGCAACAATATTCAAATCGTGACAACATCAGTCTTCCTTCACAGCAGGAGTTGTAGAAGGACAGATGGAAGAAGGATACCTACTGACGGCCCATGTACGAGAGTTAATAGTAGAAAATTTCTCTTCGAAGTCTTTTGTAGTAACAAGAATTCTAGGGATGATGGAGCCCACTGTTGGAGGAGCAGAATCCTCGGCCTTGTTCTTGTTCTTTGAAAATCTGGTACGGTTTGATAAAGAAGCCATTGTATGGAAGAAAGGAAAGGTTTTTGCTTGAAGAGAGTTAGAGAAAAGATGAAGAGCAGGATGCAAGTCGAATAAGAGAAGCTTGTAAAATTATGAAGTATAGAGGAGAAGGTTGATGCATATAAGTAAGAGTTTTTGCGGCTAAATTAATGGTAATGATTACCTCGAGAATCGGCAAAATTTGTGCTGAATCATGGGATGATGCGTGTTCGGGGCATTAAATGCAGAGAGACGTATGTCTAATCAACCGTCAGAAGCCTTCGGAGGGTAGTAATTCTCGCCAAAAGAGTATTTCTACCAACTTCGGGGTAACACAAAGTTGTGTCACCGAAAAATAGGGGGATTATCTGTCTAGGGTAAAATATGCTATGACACATGGCCACCCAAAAGAGGGACACGTGGAACCCAAGACGGGGGAATGGCCAAGACCGAAGACAACTGCTCCTTTTGTCACCGGAAAGAATAACGCTCATAAAGATGTGATGAATACTCTACACCCGATAGCATTTAATAGAGAATATTATGTGGCATTAAGAACGATTGCCGAAATTTGGCATTTATGTTCACCATTACATCTTCATCAATGAACCTCATAATTGACATTAAAGAGGGGCACGATCCTAGAACCTCCTTCCCTGGACGTAACTATAAATAGTGAGCTCGGTTATCATTGTAGGGGGAATTTTTCTGACACACTCGTGCAACATTCTATTCAAAGCTTAATGCAATCTTATCTTCTTGCTTTTTGATTTCATTATTGTTGTGCCCGGAAGCCCTATTCGTGGAACTGTTATCCCTGTTGTTTCGTCTCCATCTCAAGGCTAAGTATTGCATATTTCTTCAATTATTTTATTATTTCAGGATCAAATTAATTTATTTTTTTAGAAACCACGTATAAATTCAACCGTATCATTTTACGAGTAAACAATTTACTAGTGGAATTGTGACAATAAGTAAATCGACTTTGCTTGCATAAATCTTGACTGTTCTCACTGAGAAATCTAATTTTCTGATCAGATCTAACTTAGTTTGAGTTGTCACATTGAATGATTGAGTTCCTACTCTGACTTGGTAGAGTGAAGCATTGGTTGGGATCTGAATTACGGTACTTCACTATAAGAGCAATTAATATGAGTTTGTCTGTGCAATTGTGGCCACTTTTTGGGTCCATTCTGTGCTTCAGCTAGCCAAATATAACTACTGAACACGTGTACTTTTTGTTCAAGTATTCAAGTCGAACTATTATTGGGTAAGGCCTATCTTTAGTACTCAATAGTGTATTTTTCAGTAGCCCATAACATAGTCAATACATTCTCAGAAAGCTCCATACCATGTATACTTAAAAAGCATTTAATTCTCCCATGTGATTTCAAAATAATACTTGACAATCAGGGATGGGTTCTTTTCTCTTTATATAAGAAAGTGTTCAAATTTTACTCGTTATCTCCCTGCTTCTCGCACTTTCTAGTTCTCATTGACAGTTGTAATGGTGATATTTAAATTCATGTTTTGTGTTTTCAAGATTCGCTATGTGAGATTAAGTAATTACGGTTTTAGTATAATTTAGAGCCCATTGTGAGAGGGGGGAAAAAAATGGCCACCGGCTAGAAATAGATCTCTCGCTCGTTGACTAAAACAAAATATATAACAAAATACAAAATGGAGGGGTACTTTTGCTAACCTCCTTGTGGCCTTGACTTGAAAAGAAAAGAGATTTGAGCACGTAAATAAACAAAACATGCTCTTGAATATGAACTTTTCAAGATAAGCTGTGGTTTAACGTGCATGGCATTCCATGTCAAGTATTTCAAATTAATCTTGAACTTCCACTAACATATCTTCAATTCATATAGTCTATTTTCAAAAAGGAACTCCAATTATACGAACACTAGATCAACTCCCACAATATTTCCGACTTTACCTTGAGCTAGTTTTGTTTTCTAACTTCAAGTAGTCCAAACGATATAACCTCTGTTTGCTAATGCATATGACACTGTTATAAGAGTACAATGTTTTTGCTAACTTTACGATATCAATTTACCACATACCTAGTAGATCTTACAACAATCATCAAAAGAAAGCGGCTAGTTTCGTTCCAACTTAGATTAAACACATGTACCTAGTTATTGCTCAAAGTATGTAAAAGAAAGTCGCTTCTACACAGATTGTAATCACATACTTACTAGTTTCGTTCTAACTTTGCTTAACCAGATGTACCTAGTTATTGCTCAAAGTATGTTAAAGAAAGTGGCTTCTACACTAATTGTAACCACATACTTGTAAGTTTCGTTCTAACGATTTTGCCTAAACACATGTACCTAGCTATTGCTAAAAGTATGTAAAAGAAAGTGGCTTCTACACTGATTGTAACCACATACGTGTTAGTTTCGTTCAAACTTTGCTTAAACACATGTACCTAGTTATTGCTCAAAGTATGTAAAAGAAAGAGGCTTCTACACTGATTGTAACAACATACTTGTTAGTTTCGTTCTAACGACTTTGCCTAAACACATGTACCTAGTTATTGCTTAAAGTATGTAAAAGAAAGTGGCTTCTACACTGATTGTAACCATATACTTGTTAGTTTCGTTCTAACGACTTTGCCTAAACACATGTACCTAGTTATTGCTCAACGTATGTAAAAGAAAGTGGCATCTACACTGATTGTAACCACATACTTATTAGTTTCATTCTAACTTTGCTTAAACACATGTACCTAGTTATTGTTCAAAGTATGTAAAAGAAAGTGACTTCTACACTGATTGTAACCACAAACTTGTTAGTTTCGTTCTAACTTTGCTTAAACACATATACCTAGTTATTGCTCAAGTATGTTAAAGAAAGTGGCTTCTACACTGATTGTAACCACATACTTGTTAGTTTCATTCTACAACTTTGCCTAAACACATGTACCTAGTTATTGCTCAAAGTATGTAAAAGAAAGTGGCTTCTACACTGATTGTAACCACATACTTGTTAGTTTCGTTCTAACAACTTTGCCTAAACACATGTACCTAGTTATTGCATAAAGTATGTAAAAGAAAGTGGCGTCTACACTGATTGTAACCACATACTTGTTAGTTTCGTTCTAACGACTTTGCCTAAACACATGTACCTAGTTATTGCTCAACGTATGCAAAAGAAAGTGGCGTCTACACTGATTGTAACCACATACTTATTAGTTTCATTCTAACTTTGCTTAAACACATGTACCTAGTTATTGCTCAACGTATGCAAAAGAAAGTGGCGTCTACACTGATTGTAACCACATACTTATTAGTTTCATTCTAACTTTGCTTAAACACATGTACCTAGTTATTGCTCAAAGTATGTAAAAGAAAGTCGCTTCTACACTGATTGTAACCACAAACTTGTTAGTTTCGTTCTAACTTTGCTTAAACACATGTACCTAGTTATTGCTCAAAGTATGTAAAAGAAAGTGGTTTCTTCACTGATTGTAACCACATACTTGTTAGTTTCGTTCTAACGACTTTTCCTAAACAATGTACCTAGTCATTGCTCAAAGTATGTAAAAGAAAGTGGCTTCTACACTGATTGTAACCACATACTTGTTTGTTTCGTTCTACACACTTTTCCTACATGTACCTAGTTATTGCTCAAAGTATGTAAAAGAAAGTGGCATCTACACTGATTGTAACCACATACTTGTTAGTTTCGTTCTAACGACTTTGCCTAAACACATGTACCTAGTTATTGCTCAAAGTATGTAAAAGAAAGTGGCTTCTACACTGATTGTAACCACATACTTGTTTGTTTCGTTCTAAACACTTTTCCTACATGTACCTAGTTATTGCTCAAAGTATGTAAAAGAAAGTGGCTTCTACACTGATTGTAACCACATACTTGTTTGTTTCGTTCTAAACACTTTTCCTACATGTACCTAGTTATTGCTCAAAGTATGTAAAAGAAAGTGGCTTCTACACTGATTGTAACCACATACTTGTTTGTTTCGTTCTAAACACTTTTCCTACATGTACCTAGTTATTGCTCAAAGTATGTAAAAGAAAGTGGCTTCTACACTGATTGTAACCACATACTTGTTTGTTTCGTTCTAAACACTTTTCCTACATGTACCTAGTTATTGCTCAAAGTATGTAAAAGAAAGTGACTTCTACACTGATTGTAACCACATACTTTTTAGTTTCGTTCTACGCCTTTGCCTAAACACATGTAACTAGTTATCGCTCAAAGTATGTAAAAAAAAGTGACTTCTACACTAATTGTAATCACATACTTGTTAGTTTCGTTCTAACTTTGCTTAAACACATGTACCTAGTTATTGCTCAAAGTACTTAAAAGATAGTGGCTTCTACACTGATTATAACCACATATTTGTTAGTTTCGTTCTAACCACTTTTCCTAAACACATGTACCTAATTATTGCTGAAAGTATATTAAAAAAAGCAGCTTCTACACTGATTGTAACCACATACTTGAAAATTGCTAGTGATAATTGAGCTAGCTATACATGCATGGTCCCTGTTCTCAAATCAAACAAGCTAGGGTGACAAGGAGAAGAAGAAAAATGGGAGTTAAGTTGGACAGAGTATTGCTTGGGAGTTGGGGGGTGAGGATAAGAAGTACGAAACTAGACATTAAAAGCTGAAACTTACATATTACGTGAAAGATAAATGTGTTGCCTGAACTGTCCATTATAACTGGTTTCTTTTGACACATATAATCAATGCCATAGCTGCCCAGCAGTTGACAAAGTTGTGTCTCACACTACAACGTCCTTAAATACCCCGCGATTTTTGCAAGAATAAGAAGGCAAAACCACTTTTGGTTTTCCGTACCTTCTTCTGGACATGCAATTATGGCTTCTGTAAATTTGGAAATGCCACCTATGGAGTATGAAACTAGAACTGGAAAGCAGGAAGTAGAATTGAATGCTGTGAAGGGCCAATTGGGATCAAAAACTAGAGGAGTTTTCTTGACTTGGAATGACTTATGGGTTACTGTCTCCACTAGAAAAAGTGGCAGAAAAACCATACTTCAAGGTCTCACTGGTTATGCTCGTCCTAGTGAGCTCTTGGCCGTCATGGGTCCTTCTGGCTGTGGCAAATCTACATTTCTCGACGCATTAGCTGGTAGGAGCAAATATTATTAGTATATCTATTAGCAAATAATGCATATAGTATCTCTTGAATGGGACCAAAAATAACAGCAAAGGCCAATAGGGGGATAGTTTAATTTGTTAAATAATGCTAATGAGATAGTTTTATTTCTAAGTATTACTCACCTGATGCCCATTTCTCAGGGAGACTGGACTTCAGCACGAGGCAGAGCGGGGATATTCAGATAAATGGTCACAAACAGAAACTTTCTTATGGAACATCTGTAAGAGAATCTTCACCTGACGAATGCCTCGTGGCGCGCATCACTAATTTTGTTTTCCTTTTTTGCAATAACATCTCTTTTACTTTTCCATTAGTAAAGTACAATATTTTTATTAGCATGCATGGTAATGTGTTTTATCCTATAAAATCAGGCATACCTGACTCAAGATGAAACTCTGTTGGCAACACTAACTGTTAAAGAAGCTGTTTACTACTCTGCACAACTCCAACTGCCAGATTCCATGACAAAATCAGAGAAAATACAAATAGCGGAGCAAACTATAAAGGAGATGGGATTGCAAGATGCCATGAACACGAGAATTGGAGGATGGGGCACTAAAGGAATTAGCGGAGGAGAGAAGAGGAGACTTAGTATTTGCATGGAGATTCTAACGCGACCAAAACTTCTCTTCCTCGATGAACCAACCAGTGGCCTCGACAGTGCTGCATCTTATTATGTGATGAGCGGAATTTCACGCCAGAAAGAGGGAAGAACCATTATTGCATCTATTCATCAGCCAAGTGCAGAAGTTTTCAACCTCTTCCACAGCCTATGCCTTTTGTCTTCGGGAAGAATAGTATACTTTGGACCTGCTAGTGCAGCAATTCAGGTAAGCACATGATTATTGGACTATTAACTAGCCAAGTATCGGACACATAATATATATGTAATGATTTGATCAGTTTATATGTTTATTAAAACTTTTTTATTATGATAGTTTTTCGCGAGAAATGGTTTCCCTTGCCCACGTCTTCAGAATCCATCAGATCATTTTCTTAAAACAATAAACAAGGACTTTGATGAGGTAAATACTCTTTTCTTTTTCGAAGAGAGACCAAAGTTTGCCTTTTATTGAATATCTTGCTTTTTATTAAAAGGATATTGAACAAGGCTCAGCTGAAAGAATACCTACAGAAGAAGTGATAGACCTTCTCGTAAATTCATATAAATCATCTGAGGAATATCATGAAGTTCAGAACCAGGTTGCAGAAATTTGTCAACAGGTAAGAGAGAACCCACCAAAACGGAAAGGATGGAGGAGGATTGCTTGCAGGGTGATGAAAAGGAATCTCTCTAACATCCATTATATTTTTTCAGGGTGGTGAAATATTGGAAAAAAGAAGTCATGCCAACTTCACTACGCAAAGCCTTGTTTTGACAAGGAGGTCAAGTGTGAACATGTTTCGTGATCTTGGCTACTATTGGATGAGATTCGCTACTTATGTCGCCATTGCTTTAGGTCTTGGCTCCATCTACTATGATCTTGGCTCAAACTATCGTTCAATCGAGGTATATAGACTGCATGGATAATAAGGAATCGCCAAATAAGTTTCAAACTTTCTTAGTTCTCCAAGTGTTCAGTACTTTTTTGAGTGCACACAATATATGGATCATAACACAGTCTAAAAAATTGATTTTGCAGGAAAGAGGTCTAATGGTTGCTTTCGTTGTTTCATTTATGACATTTATGACAGTTGGTGGATTCCCTTCATTTGTAGAGGACATGAAGGTATCTTTTCCTTATCCAAAATAACTAACAAATGCTATGGTTTATATTGTATCATGACTAATTAATTTAACTGATTCGAGAAAATATTGCAGGTATTTCAACGGGAAAACTTGAACGGGCACTATGGATGTTGTACGTTTGTCATAGGCAACACCCTTTCTTCTATACCATACGTGCTACTAATATCATTCGTTCCAGGTGCCATTGCCTATTTGCTTTCTGGATTTCAGAATGGATTTGGGCATTTCATCTACTTTGCCTTGGTCCTCTTTATCAGTATGATGATAGTCGAGAGCCTAATGATGAACGTTGCAGCTATCGTGCCTAATTTCCTTATGGGCATTGTAGCGGGTGCAGGAATACAAGGATTACAGATATTAAGTGGTGGTTATTTTCAATTACCTAGTGAGTTGCCTAACCCAATTTGGAAGTATCCATTGTACTACATGTCTTTCCACAAGTATGCTTACCAAGGTATGTTTAAGAATGAATTTGAAGGGCTAAAGTTTACAGATGATATATTCGGAAACAATCGGACAATGAGTGGAGAATACATCTTGAGAGAAAGATGGCAAGCAGAAATGGCATACTCAAAGTGGGTAGACCTTGCCATTCTGGTAGGTACATTAATTTTGTACCGTCTGGTGTTCCTAGTTATTATCAAGACAAATGAAAAGGTTGTGCATGCCAGAAAGGCATCCACATCAGTTCTATCAAACCGAAGTAGTCAAATTATGGCCAAGTCCCTACCTGCCTCACCTCTCCATGGACTCACTTCATTTGATGACACTCCCACCAACAATGGATGAGTTAGTAGCTCGTTCCTCACCATTTAACACTATGTTTGAGTTGTTGTTTTATAATGTATTTTTGTAGTGTATTATGTTTTCCAACATTGTTGTGTGAATACAATGTTAGATGAACTGTACATTTGATGTGGTTTGATACTGTGTGGTATTGTAAAATAGCTTATAAGTTTATTTAAATGTCCTTAACTACACTAAATATTCTATTTATCAACAATTACTTATAATGATGATTTAAGACAATTTTTCCCCTAAATTTATACAATTTTACTTTGTAAACACTTAGCTATTAAATCATACAACTCATGGTGAATTTAATTTAAGAACAAGTTAATAATATTAACAAGAATATATTAAGTCCATAACTTTCATAAATTAGATCATAAAATAATGTGTCCAAGCAACATGACATAAGCCCCCCTCCCCCCCCCCCCCCCCAAAAA
>ML401822.1:15555-41762 GCA_005239525.1 Nicotiana knightiana
CCAAAATAATTACAGCTATACTAGGAGATAGAAGCATACCTAGCTAAAGAGCTCACTATTAAATCTTTGTTGACATTAATTTACCTTATATGCTTTCTACTGTAAAGGAAAAAAAAGTTCAACGACTTAAATTTTTACCTTTTTCTCGTTTTATCATATAAATACACAAAATACACAAAATACACACCATATATAAGTATATAGAATTTCGCCAGAATCTCTATGTGACATGCAATCCAGAGCATATCCATATTATTCTATTAATTCTAAGAAATGAACTAGAAAGCTGAATCTAAATTAGTGTGGCCGAGTACCTACAATATCTTTTTTTTTTTTTTTTACCCGATGTCTGGTACTCGCATTGAAACCTGACTATATCGGGATTCGCGTCGCATATGGCCCCATTCAGGGGAAACGCTCCCTACCAAGGATTTTTTCATACCTACAATATCTTCGAATCGCGTACACAAACAAATATATCTATATAGTGGAAATTTAGTACACAAATTATATTTTCAAACCGTACAATCTCGAACACACCTGATTACAGAACTAACCAATATCAGATCAGCGAACCCAAAATAGAAAAGCTTTCCTGTTGAAGAATGAGGCAAAATCTCAGCGTTAATTCCATGATCCAATTCAAAGACAACTGCTTAAAAGGGTAATGCGAAGGCGGTAGGGAGACCGAAAAGGGAAAGAAGTACGGGGACATAGAATGGATATTGTAGAGACGAAAACAAGGGCCTAACATATTGTTTGGATGGTTGTTACCTACCATTTTATAATCTATTGTATTGTGTTTCATTGTATTCTATTGTATTGTTTTATAAATACAATATTTGGATAGATTGTATTATTTGTTGTTGTTAAATAACATTGTGTATCATATTGTACTGTAACTGGTAAGTTTACTAAAATACCCTCAATTGTTTAAATATAAAATTTATCAAGAATTATGTATAAAAATAATTTAAGAAAATCTCTTTCTAGTAATTCATCATCAAATATGTCTTATAAAGAGATTAGGCAATTAAATTCATGCAAATTCTAAAAAAATTAGTAATTTTACGTTGGAGTTGAAAGCGTCAGAATTCTGGAAAACAAAAAAAAAGACGAAGACAAAGTAGGTTATAGGTGGGAGATTTTGAGTTAAAATAAAAAATAAAAAATAAAAAAGGTAAATGGTAAAATAAAATATGGAGTAATAAGTTAGGGCATAATTGAAAAAAAAAAAGATATAGGAAACATTCTCACCACACCAAATCGATTGTTTCAAAAACAAATAGCACTTTTCATTATTCCGGAATAATGAATTTAACAATATAATATAACTAAATTTAATGAAATAATCAAAATAAAATTTTGGGATAACAATAGAATACAATACAATAAGTAACAACCATCCAAACAAGCTGTAATGCACAAGGAGTAATAGACGAAGGGTAAAATTATCGAGCAAAAAAAAATTTCAAAGGAAATACATAAAGTAATTTCTGCGTCAATATGATTGTTCTCTCGTCACCAAAATGCAAAACTACTCCCTCCGTTCTGAAAAAAAAAATGTCACTATCTTTTATTAGTCCATTGATTATAAATTAAAAACATATCTTGTTTTACCTTCAATGATAAGATTTATTGGTGCTTAAATATTATGGTATATTTAATATTATAGATTTTTAAAAATTAATATATTCACACAAATATTATAATATTTTTAAGAATATAATTTTCATTTTCATTTTTATTTTCATTTTCATTTTAATTCTTGTGCTCAATCTAATCCGACCCACAATTCCAGTAAGCTTTTTGCTTAGTGATTACTCACGAGTTACGATCCACGAATTTCAGGTGGCATTGTTATTAATTTGTATTTGAAATATATATTTTGGAAACGTTAAACAACGTAAAAATAGAAATGTAGAAGAAGCAGAATTATATATGAGCCCACTAAATTCACAGAGTTTCCTTCATAAACTTAATCCCCTCTTAGTATATGAGATTTAAGATTATTTCCTCCAAGAATAAAATGGATAACCACACTGATGTAGCGGTACTTCAAACACCACTGTACAACGAACATAAATGGCGATTGTATATCACAAATTGATTTTGTTTTGTAAGAAGAAAAAATTACATAAAAGGATAAAGAGATTTCTGAATTTTCATAAGAAAAATCTTAAGGAATAACATGGTATTTATAGCCAACAGGTTAGGTTCAACCGAAGAGGTACAACTCTTCCAGATGATCTTTCGCGTAAAACGTCAATAACAAAAACGACTATTTACGCAAAATAAAACAAAAAAAAATCAGAGGGAAACCCAAATTACGTTACAGAAACGGTTGATTTGGATTAAAATGTTGATATAATTTTAATATTTAAATCAGAGGGGAAGTCTTATTTGGGTTCTACTATTCAGTGTCAACTGTATAATCAATGTGCCTAGAGAATAATAAAGATGTACGTACGGGGAGGAAGGATCGGGTTGTCTAATATTTTTTTGTAGAGTGGAAATAATTAGGTGTGAGGATACCATTGATATATATGGGATAGCATAGCAGGAGCCACATACAGTGTATACCCAACTAATACTATTGTAAGCATCTAGTTGAAGAAAGCGGCTCCTAACTGTGTTCTTAAACAGACCTACCTAGTAATTCGTTAAAATTTGGGGTGGCAAACGGGCAGGGTTGGATATGGGCGGGTTGAAAACAGGTAATGTAAAAATAGATAAATTATCCAACATAAATTTAATACGGATAGAAAATGAGTTAACGGATATCCATATTATTCATGGCTTCTTGAGTATGATTACTGTTGGAAAAATTCTTAGTCTGCCAAATTTGAAGAACCTCAATGTGAATTTTTACAAATATAAAAGTTAAACTCATTGGTTATCCTTTGTACAACCTTGACATTACTCACAACCGTGATATCTTTGATGGCCTTGATTTTATCGGGGTTGATCTCGATTCCTCGATTTGATACCATGAAGCCGAGGAACTTTCCTGAGCCGACCCCGAACGCGCACTTCTTCGGTTGAGCTTCATGTTGTAGTTTCTTAGTATGTCGAAGGTCTCCTGTAAATATTCCAAATGGTCATCTGCTCGCAGGGACTTAACTAACATGTCGTCAATTTTTCCATTTGTTCCTCGAACATTCGATTTTACGAGGCGTTGATAAGTTGCACTAGCATTTTTTTAGTCCGAACGACATTACGTTGTAACAATAGGTGCCGTATTTAGTGATAAACGGAGTCTTTTCCTGATCCTCTGGGTTCATCTGTATTTGATTGTACCCGGAGTAGGCATCTAGAAAACTGAGAATCTCGTGGCCGGCCGTGGCATCGATCATGCGATCGATATTCGGCAAAGGAAAAGAATCCTTAAGGCAGGCTTTGTTTAAATCCTTATAGTCTCCGCACATTCTAAGTTTATTTCCCTTCTTAGCGACTACCACTACGCTTGCTAACCATTCAAGATCATTTACTTCCCGAATGGACCCCATTTTGAGAAGTTTGGTTACTTCATCCTTGATGAATGCATGCTTAATCTCGGACAGAGGCTTTCTCTTTTTCTTTACTGGACGGAACTTCGGGTCCAAGCTTAGCTTATGTGTGGTGATTTCCGGTGAGATCCCTGACATATCAAGATGGACCAAGTAAAACAATCCATGTTATATAAAAGGAACTGAATAACTTTTTTTCTGAGCTCGTGAGTCAACCCTGTGCCCAGGTATACCTTTCGTTCGGGCATGTCCTCGGTTGGTATGACTTGTTCTGGCTCTTCGACTGTCAATTTGATGGCGTCGGAATCGCTGGGAATTATGAAGGATCGAGGGATCCAGTAGTCATCATCCTCGTCTTCTCCCTGTTTCTCCGGCTGAGTCGAGACTGGTGCCTGTGGTTGCTATTTAGCCTCCTGCTTTCCTTTTGACTCTGATTCCTTTGTTGATGAGAGCGCCGATACCGATATCACTTCATCGACCGCAAACATTTCTTTGGCTGCATGTTGTTCCCCATACACTGTTTTTACTCCCTCTGGTGTTGGGAACTTCAGAACTTGGTGAAGGGTTGAAGGGACTGCCCTCATGTTATGAATCCAAGGTCTTCCGATCAGGGCGTTGTATCTCATATCGCCCTAGATCACGTAGAACTTTGTTTCTTGTATGGTCCCGGCTACGTTTAGTGGCAAGATAACTTCACCTTTGGTAGTTTCATTCGCCATGTTGAAGCCATTAAGAACCCGAGCTACGGGCACAATCTGATCCTATAGGCCGAGTTTCTCCACGACCCTCGGCCGAATAATATTAGCCGAGCTTCCTGGATCAATCAAAACACGTTTAACTTGAATTTTATTCATAAGCATAGATATTACCGGTGCATCATTGTGGGGTTCTGAGATCCCATCTACTTTCTCGTCATAGAAAGACAAGGTCCCTTCTGGTATATAGTCTCGAGTTCGCTTTTCCCTGGTGATCGAGACCTTGGTGTGCTTGAACGCGGGTCCCTGTGTAATATCGACCCCACCAACGATCATGTGAATCACGTGTTGTGGTTCTTCCTGTTCATTCTTCCTGTTTGCATCCCTGTCTCTGAAGTGGTTCTTAGCTCGGCCGCTCAAAAATTCTCGAAGGTGACCCTCGTTGAACAAAAGGACTAGCTCCTCGCTTAGCTGCATGCAGTCCTCCGTTCTGTGACCATGGGTACCATGGTATTTGCATATCTGATTTGGGTCCCTCTAGGCTGGATTGGTCTACCAGAGGTCGAGGCTATCTGGTATCTTTGAATCGCCCAATGGCTGATACAATAGCTGATGCGTCGACGCTGAAGTTGTATTCTGATAGTCCTGGTGCTTCTGTGGGCTCGATATATTTATTGAAACCACTCTTACTTATGAGCCCTCGGGAGCTCTATCCTCGATTGTTACTTAGATCACTTCGAACGGGATTGCGTATAGGACCGATATTCCTATGATCTACAACGTGCGGTTGATACCGATCTCTGTTCGATCGGGGTTCTCTGTCGATGTCCCTTTGAATTCTACTGACGGGCCTGTTTGGATAAACGGATACGGAAGGAGTTCCCAACTTATCATCCTCGACCCTGATTTTTGACTGGTACCCATTATATACATCGGCCCAGGTCACAGCAAGATACTCGATTAAAATTCTACTTTAGCTGTCGTGAGGCCACCGAACTTCGTATGTTCAAACCTTGAGTACTTGGACAGCCCAATCATCTGCGATCGGGGGTAGGTCCATGCATTCCATCTAGAACCGAGATACAAATTCCCTTAATATTTCGTTGTCCTTCTGTTTCACTTTGAAGAGGTCCGACTTCCTAGTCTCGACCTTTATTGCTCTAACGAAGGAATCTGCAAGCATGGAGAACGAATCAAAGGAATTGGGAGGCAAATTGTGATACCATATCATCGCCCCCTTTGATAAAGTTTCTCCAAACTTCTTTAGCAGAACGGACTCAATCTCGTCAGCTTCTAAATCGCTCCACTTTATTGTGCATGTATAGGAAGTTACATGCTCATTAGGGTCTGTGGTCCCATTATACTTGGGAATTTCTGGCATGCGAAATTTCTTCGGGATGGTCTTAGGATCCCGCACTTGGGGAAAAGGCTACTGCACGAACTTCTTCGAATCCAAACCCTTCAGAATCGATGGTGCCCCCTGTATTTCGTCAACTCGGGAGTTATATGTTTTTACCTTTTTGTCATTTTCTTCAATCTCTTTCTCCCCTGATTCAATTCGCTTTGCAAGCCCTTCGAGCATCTTCATAATGGCGGGGTCAGTCCCCAATTCATTCTCGTTTGGCCTCTTCGGTACTGATTCGGCCCTGTGAACAACTTCTAGTGAGGGTTAAGGTTCGACCCCAATCGGTGCGTTGTTCTGATTTTGTAGTTGCGCTATAGGAACTTGTTGAGCCTGTAATATTTCAAATATCATTTGGAGGCTGACTCCACCGTCCTCTCCGCCTTGCGTACCTCGACCGCCTAATCGAACTTCCCTGCGGATGATATTCTCGGGATCGACGCCCAAATTTGCATTGAAGAAAGTGGCTCCTATTGTGTGCTTAAACACACATGCCTAGTTATTCGTTAAAAAATAGGGTGACAAATGGGTGGGGCTAGTTGGATATAGGCGGGCTGAAAACAGGTAATGCAAAAACGAATAGATTATCAGATCCGACCCATATTAATACGGATAGAAAGTAAGTTAGCCGATGGATAATATGGATATCCATATTATTCATGATTTCTTGAGTATGATCACTATGGAAAATTTCTTAGTCTGCCAAACGTGAGGAACCCCAATTTGAATTTTTACAAATATAAAAGTTAAAGTCATTGGTTATCCATTGATTATTCATTTCTAAATGGATAATATGGATCTTATCCATATTTGACACATTTTTAAAAAGTTCATTATCCAACCCAATTTGTTAGTGGACCGGATGGATTATTTTGTCACCACTAGGTTACTAACAAATTATTTAATTATAAAAAGCGGCTCCAAATAAATGTGCTTAAACACACGTACCTTGTTATTGTTAAAGGCTTAAAGCTAATAACTGAATTCTTAACCATATACTCAATTATCGCCAGATATGAAGCAAGCAACAACTTATTGATTTAGCTCATCTGGTTGCTCAAAAAAAAGATTTAGCTCATGTGGTACCTGACCAAAATATTCAAATAACACTTCTTTTTTACTTTATAGATAATTGTGGGTCTCCAAAAAATATGATGCATAACATGTTATCAAAATATTATTCTTTGTGTCCCAATATTTCCAACCATAAAAATAGTAGTATTAGATATTAAAAGTAAATATTGTTGAATCCAAATGGAAAAGCAAAAAGAAATAAAACAGGCTTGACACAACAGGCCGATCGCCGCCAAGCAATCAGGAAACAAGTATAGTAAAGAGAAGGTTGCGCTATTGTTTACCATTGAAATGAATACCAATTAAATTTGTACATAGTTTTAAGGATATGTGGATTGATTCGACACAAGTAATAAAAAATGTTAGATAAACAAATGAAAGACAAAATGAATAATAAAACCAGTTGTAATGCTATGGCCCAGCTTGAACTTGGGTTGGACAATAATTTTGCCCTCGATCGGACCCTCGGTTTGGAGCCAATAGATAACGGATAACAAACAGTAAAGCAACAGCTTTTCTATAGCTAGAGAGTAGTAAAAATAAAATTATATTACTTTGGTATGTGCGTTACAATGTGTACATTAAACAAAACCTACCCCCTTTATATAGTAGGAGAGTTTCACTCATAGTATAATTCTAAGAAAGGTAAAAAAAATGCTCTTTTTCGTTAATCACCGATTCGCTGACGATATGGGCCGAGATCTGCGCCGTGATATCCGATGGGATACGAATAACGTAGCCCTCTGTTGGTCGTGTGTAACCATTATCGTATTTTCCGATGTCTCGGAGCTCGTTCCGGGATCGGAAAAGTAATGTCTTATCAAGTCCGATGACGACCTCTCCATTCGAACCTTAGTACGAGGCGTCCCGGTTTTGATTCCGTCCCATATAATCATGCCCTTGCTTTGTTTGACCCGTCAGAAGATCGAGGTGTAAGTTACCCCCGATTTTACATGTATACATTTTTAAAGTACACACGAATGTAGCTGATTGAGGAGTTTTAATTTTTATACACTAAAATTAGATAACTGTCATTTCCTTAGGAAAATATCTAAATCAAAATTACTAAAACAAGAATTTCATCCTATTCAACATTTTGAAAGATGAGAGGTCGAAGGACAAAAAATATGTATATATATTGTTTATCCTTAAAATATGATAATAATTAAATTTATAAGTGGTTTTAAGGACACGTGATTCACCTAGTACCAATTAGTTAATGCAATGATTAATAATAAAAATTAATAGTAAAATAAATCAACACAGTGTTGAAATGCAATTCTGCCCTCGAGCTAGAACGCCCTCGAACTGACTGATAATAAAGTTATGAAGTATGAAGCAAACTGATGAACAAGAGAGTATAAGGGAGAAATAATATTCTATGATATGCAAGAATAAGATGGTTTTAAAATGATTAGAACCCCCCCCCCCCCCCTTATATTGTAGAGGAATTCTACTTATTGTACAATTCTAATTACATAAAAAAATCTCATGATTAGCTAAATAACCGTTCTTTATTTGATCCGTTTCGAGATTTCCGCCATGATTCTAGAGCAGTCATGGATATCTTGCCTTTCCGTTATTACGCTTTCTTCGATTTTGCTCGATGTCTATCCCATTTGGTCTCGATCTCAACAGGTACCTTGAATCCTGAACTCGGTACCTTATCCTCATGCCTCGGTCTGATCTACTACAAGACGAATCCTCGATCTATCCCCCTGGTCTCGGTTAATCAGTAAAATCAAGTAGACCTGATTTTAACCGTATACATATATATATAATAAAAAAGGAAAAGAAATAAAATACAGTAGTGCATAAAGGAACATGGAAGAGAAGTGAGAACTACTCCCTCCATCCTAATTTACGAGGAAGTATTTGATTAGGTATGGAGTTTAGAAAAAAATACTTTAGAATTTATAGTCTAAAATATATCATACACATTTTTGAGGTTATAAATCATTTCATTAAGAGTTAAGATAGAAGTTTAAAATTAAAATATTTCTAAATATAAAAAATAATCTTTTTGAAAAGGCTAAAATTAAAAATATGCCATATAAGATGAGACATATGGAGTAACTAATATCTAAAACGGCAAAAGGTCAAATATAACCCTGTACTTTCAAAAATGGTTTAAGAATACCCCTCGTTATGCTATTGGGTTATCTATGCTCGTGCCGTCATACTTTGAACAAAAATACCCTTATTTTGAATGGACTGCCACGTGGCAACACCAGATTAAAACGAACCATTTTTTTAACTGATCTGCTTAAAAGAAACCCACCACCTGACCCAAGTTTCACCTCACTTAAAATATACTGAACAACGAATTAAACCTTCAATTTTCACTATCACTCAAAAGTCAAAGAAAGCACCACCACTATGTCCTCTGCTGCATAGCCTTCTATACAACGAAGGTAAAGATTTTCCTTGATTAACTCTTTGTTTAAGTTTATTTAGAAGGTAAATTTGTTTTTAAAATTATTTAAGGTCTCATTTAGGGTTTACAACTAAGTTCATGAATTTTAGATCCTCTTTTTTAGTCCAGGATTTTGGGTGTTGGTTCAGATCGACAATATATATGTATATGTATGTATTTAGGTTGTTATTTTGTAGGTTTAGTGCTAAACTTTTGTTTGCACGTGTAATTCTAAGTGGTGGTTCTAAAATAATTTTGGATTTTAGATAGGTTTTTTTAGCTACTATTCTTTTGGGTTCTATATTTATTAATGATTCCGATTACCTCTATGGGATATTTGTATTATGGTTGAGAGGTACTTTGCTTAGTTTATGGTTTGGGGTTTGATGAATTTCAGAGATGTGTGGATTCTGCTTGTGAGTTTGACATGTTGATCCTGAAATCAAAAATACTTACGAGAACAAGCGTAAAGTAGTGTGTGTTATGAGAATTAATACCAGGAAATCACTATTAAGCCCCACAGTGGGCGCCAAATTGCTTACCTTTAAAATCGGATAACAATTAAACATATACGTGGTTTTAAAGACATGTGATTTCACCTAGTACCAATTGGTAAATTCAATGATTAATAATATAAATTAACAGTAAAGTAAAGCAAATCAGTGTTGAAATGCAATTCATCCCTTGAGCTAGAACGCCCTCGAACTGACTGATAATAAAGTTATGAAGTATGAAGAAAACTGATGAACAAGAGAGTATAAGGGAGAAAAATTATTGTATTGGTCTGATATGTGAGAGTAAGATGGTTTACAAATGATTAGAACCCCCCTTTATATAGTAGAGGAATTCTACTTATGGTACAATTCTAATTACAGAAGAACATCTCATGATTTGCTAAATAACTGTTCTTGATTCGATCCGTTCCGAGATTTCCGCCATGATCCTCGACCGTCACATATATCTCGCCTCTCTGTTATTATGTTTTCTTAGGTCTTGCTCGAAGTCTATCCCGTTTGGTCTTGATCACTACTGGTCTCAATCTCTACAGGTACCTCAAATCCCGAACTCGTACCTTATCCTCATGTCTCGGTCTGATTTACTACTGGGCCAATCCTCGATCCATCCCCCTGGACTCGATTAATCAGGTAAAATCGGGTGGGCCCGGTTTTAACCGTATACAACTAATCCCCTTCATTTTTTGGAGTTTAATGACAAGAAACGAATTGAGCCTTCGATCTTTACCTCGATTTGTCATGATGTCATCACTATGACGTAAGAGACAGAGGTGATCTAAACGTCCCGTCGGTACAGTTCCCCAAGTTTTTTATGTGTGTCAGTTTACGGTCGGCCACTAGAAACTTTGAACCGTCACCGTGAAACCCATAAAAATGCCTCTTTTCCACTCTTTCAAATTTTACTTTTAATCTCTACTGCTCTAATCATCAAAGCTCTTTGCATTCTTCAAGTTCATCATCTGCAAATATTCAAGTTTCATTGTTAACCTCTTCTCAAAAAACCAAGTCTCATTATCTTCATCTTTCTTTAACCTTAAAACTAAATGGATAAAACGTCAAAGACTGTGCCAAAAAAGAAGTTGCTTCATAATCTCGGCAGGTCAGCGAGAAAACACCGGTGGAACCACGCCCTGAGGAGTGCGTTCCCGGGGGTTCGTCGTCAGTTATAACTTTAAGATTGAGAAAACCTCGTCGGTCCCCCATCGATGCAAGCCGGTTTCGAGATACATATGCTCGATATCTGAGAACTTCCTCAAGCAAGTGAAGAAAAACTGCAAATGGAAGGGCAAAGAAGTGGTGATACGGCCCGAAGAAGACATCACTACCCACGTAAAAGGGTTTTTGAGTGTTTACACTTACCTTTTTACGCTGGGTCCCTCGATCCAGTTGTTGTTGATTTATGCCGCAAATACCTAGTGACCCTAGGACAAATTCACCCCTCCTTTTGGAGTATTATTGTTATGCCCCCCCCCCCNTGTTACGTCCTGCTGTATTATATTACGATGATGTTCCGCTTCGCTGTGTTAAATTACGACGATGTTGCACCCTGTAGTATGTACGTTGAATTTGTCGTAAGGTAATTGACATCAGTCCAAGGAAAAGATTATTTGGCTATTATAAGGATTATGCTATTTCAAACAAGTGATGAGTAAATTCGTAAAGGTGCGAGGGTAAGAAAATCGAAGGAAATTAATTTCTTTTGGAATTTGGCATTTTGGGATAAAATACGGCGAGCTAAACTCGGTATTTATGGACTAGTACCATACGAGGTACCACATGGCCATGATAGTAAGGTGTATAAGGTATGTGAAAAGTAAGTAGTATTTTAAGTAAGTGGAAATAGTTCTTAATTATGTGGGTAATTGATTAATTATTGGGTAGTGGGACATTACCTAGTTAATTAATAATTGGTGGTGGATTAATTGAACTCTTGGATAAGATTAGCACGCCAAACATGGAAGACCCCTCATTTTAATTTAAATGACTCATAAGTCATTACTAATAGGTGGCATGATTTAAAGATATGGGAACATGAGTCACACAATACTTCATTTGGAAGATTTTCAATACAAATCATCTTTACATAGATGATATATTTCCTGGTCAATGACATATAATGCTTAAAAGCATATTAGTTGCCATATCTCCATATCAGAATACACAAGTCTTGAAGATGAACTATATTTCACAAATGAGTGAGTAGCAAAGAAATCCGTAAGGCTATCACGAAAGAGTAACGTCATTTATCTTTTTACTACTATATATTTCAACTTGGAATGATCAAAAACCAATTCGGAATTTCTTTGTAATATTCACGGTGCAATCTTCCTACAAGAATATTATACGAATTTTTCCCTACTCTAGATATGTTAAGTCTAAGCCCTTCCTTCATTTTGGCATGATCTCGTCATTACATAAGTTTGATAACGAGGCATAAAAAATAATTCATATCCTGAAATTTACATATAGTTTGCTAGTCTCGCAAGTTACAATATTCTCTTTATCAGGACTTCATATCCATTTGAGTATTTTCCTTTTCCGGTAACGAGAGCAGAGAGTCTATATATACAGTATCATAGTATTTTCATTACTATCGAGCTATAATTGATGGGCAGGCCCCTATTGGGCAACCTCTGATCAGATGGTAAGTTATATACCGAGCCTACTATGGTCGAGCGCCTATGAGCGAGCCCAGTTGGCCGAGATACAGAGCTTAGTATGGCCGAGCGCCTATGAGCGAGCCTACTACGATAGAGCAGCAATATATATATATATATATATATATATATATATATATATATATATACATACCGAGCCTTATAGGGCCGGACAACTATTTTACTTACTATATTGAGAGAGTTGAGTCAGTATCAGCAGCTAAGCATATCTTCAGATTATCTTTGGCTTCCAGCTACTTGCAGTTATTATATTATCAAATCAGTTTCAGCTTTCAGTATATTTCCTTACATACTCGGTACATTATTTTGTACTGACGTCCCTTTTCTGGGGGTGCTGCATTTCATGCGTGCAGGTTCAGACAGACAGACAGGTAGGCCTCCTCATTAAGTGTTGCCCGAGCTTGATCGATAAGCTCTATGCCTTTCAGAGTTTCCGGGTCTAGATCCTTACGTACATCTTGTATATATATGTATATATGTTATGAGTAGGTCGGGGAGCCGTTCCGATCACAGTATATCCATCAGTAGAGGCTTGTAGACATATCATGTCAGTTAGTGCAGTATTTTGGGCTTGCAGGCCTTGTATGTATATTTGTTTGGTTTGTCAGCTGTAATAATTATGACGGCCTTGTCGGCCTAGTTTTATATCGATATTTAGTCAGCATTCGCAGTTGTCTTGCAATGTGGCCCATGTCCAAAGTATGACATCATATGTTCAGAGTCCCTTAGTTGCAAGTTAGTACGCAAGGATAGGTGAGGCACTGGGTGCCAGTCTTGCCCCCCCCCCCAAGGTTCGGGGCATGACAAAAGTGGTATCAGAGCAGTTCTGTCCTAGGGAGTCTACAAGCCGTGTCTAGTAGAGTCTTGTTTATGGGTGTGTCGTGCACCACACTTATAAGTAGGAGGCTACATGGAATTTAGGACTGTCACTTTTTCTTCTTAATCTAGATTGTGTGATAGAACTCAATTTCCTAACTCTATCTTAATCATAATACGACTATGCCTACATCCAGAAAGACAGTTGATAAGAGATATAGTTATGGAAGTGTTGAGTTAGAAGAACTCGATTCTGCATCTTTCTTATGATGAGTATATGTGAGGTCATCAACAGATCATACGTGTACTAAAAGGTGTATGATTCTTGATAAGGAGCTTTTAGGAAAGAATACTTATCCACTCTTATGGTAAAAAGGAATAACGGAACCAGAAGTTAGACACAAGTTGCAGCAAGTTAAAGAAACAAGGTAAAAAAGGGTACGAGATACCTAGTTAATAAAGATTATCATTATTTACCATTCAGGAGGGGGGATATAAGCATTTTGAATTACCTTCAACAGTAATAGATGTACGTACAATCGACCACACCTATCTCAGTCATTCCCTATGAGAGCTAACATATGTGGTTTAAGAGAAGGACATGATAGTAGGATTCGGCTGGGGTTAGAGTAAGCCAAAACGATGAATGGATGGTTTGCGTTAGTTGACATTTCCAAAGGATATTACAAAGGTGCTAATAGATCTCCTTGTGAGACAACCAGGCGGTGCACTGTAAGATAGTACAACTAGATATGAGTATTGCAAAGATAGGCACTGGAAGCCTCGAAGAGATAAATATTACCTTGGTATGGATCCCATCCCTAGTAGAGAAAGAATATTAGGCAACCTGAAGAGCCAGTAGGTGGAGCAAGGGGAGCTAAAAGCAAAAGAATGTCTTGTTCAAGTTTTTGGAATAAAGTAATAGATATAAATGTTAGCAGGAAATAAGGAGAGAGTTAATGATGCATTATGAGTAAGATGTGATACATGGATGACAACGGTAGATCAAAAAGATGACAGTATTATAGAATCTATAGTCAAGTAAAGGAAAAGACAAGAGGTGATAAGCCTTGAGATAACAAAAGAGTATAGGCCATAAAGTCATATCCTCATTTCAAGAAATAAGTTCGTGACTCCAACGCGATTCCCTGAAGGAAAAGTTAAACCCTAGAGTAATAAGAACGAGTATGGGTTGGTGAACAAGATAAACTAAACATGAATTAGGGATTGAGTGATTTGATAATAGTCGGAATTATGAGAATTTTAGAGGTTACCTTCCGGCGATAATAGAATAGACAACAGAAGGATTACCGCAAAGCGAGTAAGGGTCATTGATGATGCGAAAAGACGCCAAATATGGAGAGAAAAAACATATTTAGGCAGGTCATCGTAGCTTTAAGTCTTAGCATTCTCCTAAAGGGGGGAATATGATGGCATTAAGTCCGAATTAAGTGGTAATAATAAAGGAAGAATGCGATAAGACTGAGAAAGGATTAAGATTGCACTTATCCAAATCGTACAAATATGCTATGATTCCAGAATGTTATGTGAGCAAGATGTTAGAAAAAGGAAGTAAGGGTTCTTGCCCGGAAGGTTATTCATAAATAAGGAGCCAGTGTAAGAGGAAAGTGATAACTTGGATTTTTTCCTCATTTTTCGTTCCCTTATACATGAATTTTGGATATAATGGTACACAAAATGGCCCCGAAAGCTTATACATTGTGCTTGTTGTAGGATTGAACCAGAAATGAAGGCACTCAGTCTAAAATATGCTAAAAACAGGAGTGAATCCGGCACAAGGATCAAACACAACAAAGATGATCAAGCCAAAAAGGCCACCGCGGCCGCAGTCCTCATTTCGCGGTCCGCGGTGGAATTCCAGTGAGGTCGATAGTAAGGCAAGCATCCACCGCGGCCGCGGTCGTTGTTTCGCGGACCGCGGTGGCATTTTAGTGAGGTCGACAGTAAGGAAATCATCCACCGCGGCCGCGGTCCTCATTTTTCGGACCGCGGTGGCATTCCAGTGTGCTCAAGAAATGATACAAGTATCCACCGCGGCCGCGGTCCTCTTTTCGCGGCCCGCGGTCGACCCTTACCAGAAGATCAGCAGCTCAACAGCATCATCGTCTTTGCGGACCGCGGTCATGTTTTTGTGGTCCGCGGTGGTCCCGCAGGGGTATTTTTTCTGAAAATTTAGCAGACTATAAATAGACTATTTTGTAATTTCTTTACATATCTGGTAATATCTAAAGTAGAAAGCACGTGAATATTTTAGGGTTTTTATCTCTTTAGCTTTGTTCTTGCATTTTCTTAACATTGAAAACTTCAATTTCATTGTTAGGAATCAATTAAATGGGTTATTCTTCTTCTCTATCATTGTTTTCATCTTTGATTATGAGTAGCTAGACCCATTAGCTAGGGTTGTGGCTCAACCCTAGTGTGGGTATGTAATGGGGTTTTGAAATTAAGGTTGGGAAATTAATGGGTGTTGGCTATTTAGGCTAGTTCAAGGTTTTTATTGCTATAATTAGTGGTTGCAAACACTAATTAACCTTTTCATGACTTGGGTCTTTCTTGAGAAAGAAGACTTGAGTCTAGAAATTAGCCTAATAGGAAATTAGGGCATTATCAAGAGATTGGTAGTCCCAATCAATGGGGTTGAACCCAGAAATGGTCAAACCCTACTTGAGCCCTCATTAACGGGTTAAACCTCGAGAGAGTAACACCATACCTAAGCCTGTATTTCTTGTTTAATTGGCAGCCAGTTGGCCTCGAGAGGGGAAATTAGGGTAAAATCACTCAAACTATCGAGAGGTATAGAGTGAGCACCTTCGTGTATTGGTTATAGTTGTATCCCTAGCCAATTCCCCGACCTTAGAATTGAACCCCGTTGTGTATCCACCTAGGCAACGGTCACGACCCTAGTGCCTTTATTAATATCATAAAACAATAACAAAAACAAAGTTAGTCATTAATTAGCTTACAAACAATAGAATACACTTAGCATAGTTCAACACCAACAAACGATTAGAAGTGTAATTAGAAATAGTCGACCCTTCTAGATCCCTTATACACTCACTCCCATCATAGGCTCCCTGTGGATTCGATCCCGACCATTCGGGTAAAAGCTACACGATCCTTGCCTTCATGCTTATATAGTACTGTGGGTGAGGCAGTGGTCACTTTTTGGCGCCGTTGCCGGGGAGACTTAACAGTGTAACTATATTTGTGACTAGAAGCGTAGTGTGTTTTTCTTTCCTTCTATTTTTAACTCCCTTGTTCTGTTTACTTCGGTACAATGGCCGATCCACTAGGAAATGTGATTCCGGGGGAGGAGGTTTATGACAATCAAGAAGATGAAATTAATCAAGTTCCTCCACAAAGAAGAGGCCGACAGGCCAATATACAGGATGATGTCCCAGACCCTCCCCCACCTCCAACTCCTAGAGCTGCTCCTCGGGTCCTTCCAAATGAGGGATCCACTAGTGCCATAGTCCCGCAAAGGATTGGAGCGGGAAACTTCCAAATCACAAATGTTATGCTCACTCTCCTAGAGCAAAGAGGATACTTCACCGGAGCCACCCACCAGAATGCCTATAAGCATCTCAAAGTCTTTGTTGATACATGTTGGGGGAGTAATCAAACTAATGTGTCTGAGGACGCATTACGGTTACGGTTGTTCCCGTTGTCACTTAGGGAAAAGGCATTGGATTGGCTTGAGCGTCTCCCGAACCATTCTATATCCACTTAGGACGAGCTCACGAATAAGTTTATTGCAAAGTTCTTTTCACCAAGCCACATGGCGGACCTTCGAGATGAGATTTTGGCATTCAAGCAAGAGTCAAACGAGCCACTACATGAAATATGGGAACGCTATAGAACCATGGTCAAGGAGTGTCCTAACAATGACATGACCGAGGCTATGATACAACAAACATTCTACCGGGGAATCAACACGGTAAATCAATGTATGGTCAACCAATTGGCTGGTGTTAATTTTATGAAGTTGACATACCTGGAGGCATGTGAGATTCTTGATGAAATGGCCGACACATCTTCGGCTTGGCAAAGTAGAGAAAATGTGACTCAAGGGGAAACCGGTGTGAATAGTCTCCACAAGTAACTCCAAGAACAAGGGCAAGCAATTGCCGAGCTCACAACAACCATGAACCAACTTGATAAAGCTTAACTCCAACAATTGCAAGGGCCGAAGCAAGTAAATTCTATGGAAGGAGTTCATATGCAAGGAAACCAAAGGAGACCTCGGGGGAATGTTAGGAAAAACCATGGTGATCAAGGTGATCAGGGGCCGAGTGGTCATGAACAAGATGAAAGTTATAATTACCAAGATGAGGATGTTATGTATGCAAACAACTACCAAGGGCAAGGTAATACGCAAAACTGGGGGAACCAAAGGCCATGAAACTGGAACAATAACAATGCTAGAAATTGGAGCAATACCAATGATCGTCAATGGAACAACAATAATGATCGACAATGGGGGAACAACAATGAAGGGAATTGGAATGGAAGAAATAACAACAACAATTGGGGAGGTGAAGGTAGTCGGGGGTCGGGCTTTCAAAGGTCCCCGATGTACCAACAACTAAGCAACCCCCCTCCATATCAATCTCATGGGCAAAGTCCTTCAAACTCAGAAATGGGTCGGATAGAAAACATGTTCAAACATATGAAGGAGAGAAATTCAGAATTCGATGCCCAGATATCCTCTCACACTACTTCTATCCAAAATCTTGAAGTACAAATGGGCCAGATTTCACATGCCTTAAACACATACCCAAAGGGTGCACTACCGCGTGATACGGTAGTGAACCCCAAGGGTGGGAACAATAACAACACCGGTCATGCTATGGCGGTAACTACTCGGAGTGAAAAAGGTGGTGAAGCAAGTACTTCGGGGCCAAAGAAGGTTCTTGTTGATGATGAAGTTGTACCCCAAGATGAGCTACCAGTTGATGTGGAACAAGCAATGGATGAGCCAATTAAAGGTGAGGTAAGAATTGACATTCATGACAATGGGAAAGATTTGGGTAGAAATGTGAACCTGTCTAGGGAGCACATAGTTGAAATGTCGGAATCGGTGGCCCCAAAGGCACCATTGCCTAGGCCAGCTCCTCCCTATCCTCAGAGATTGGCAAAACAGAAGCAAGAGACCCAGTTTAAAAAGTTCTTTGATATGATGAAAAGTATTACCATAAATGTTCCCTTGGTTGAGGCCTTGGAGCAGATGCCAGGTTACGCTAAGTTCATGAAGGACTTGGTGACTAAAAAGTGATCCATGTAGTGTGAGACCATTAAGATGACTCACATAGTGAGTGCTATTGTTCGCTCCATGGCACCAAAACTTGAAGATCCGGGTGCCTTCACTATTCCTTGCACAATTGGGAGTGCAGACTTTGCAAAAGACCTATGTGATCTTGGGGCAAGCATAAATTTGATGCCATATTCTGTGTTCAAGACTTTGGGGATCGGACAACCTAGGGCGACCTCTATGCGTTTGCAAATGGCGGATAGATCAATGAAGAGGCCCCTAGGTATTATTGATGATGTCTTAGTGAGAGTGGACAAATTCATATTGCCAGCAGATTTTGTTATCCTCGACTGTGAGGTTGATTTTGAGGTCCCTATTATCTTGGGGAGGCCTTTCCTTGCCATCGGGAAGGCTTTGGTCGATGTTGAAGCTGGGGAACTTACATTCAGAGTTGGTGATGAAAAAGTGGTCTTCCATGTGTGCAAATCTATGAAGCAGCCCTACAACACTGAAGTTTGCTCATTTATGGACCTCGTGTTATTAACGATGCCAGTGCTATGATCCATGTTGATGATCCTGTGGAGTTGTCCTTGTTGAATCACGAGGACTCAGTGGTGGGTGGTGTGCTTGAGAGCACCCATGACCTTCAAGGTATGGGGTCTTATTCTTATGCTCCCAGAAAATTGTCATTGGACTTGGAGAACAGGAAGACCCCACCAACAAAGTCATCTATTAAAGAACCTCCGAGTCTGGAGTTGAAGCTACTTCCTTCCCACCTCAGGTATGAATACCTTGGTCCCTATTGTACTTAACCAGTTATTCTTTCCTCTTGCCTAACCCAATTGCAGGTTGACTCAACTTTAAAAGTGCTAAGGAGGAGAAAGAAAGCAATCGGTTGGACCTTGGCTGATATTCGGGGTATTAGCCCCACCTTTTGCATGCATAAGATCATATTGGAGGATGGAGCCAAACCCTCTGTTCAACATCAAAGAAGACTCAATGAAGCTATGCAAGATGTGGTGAAAAAGGAGATTATAAAATTGCTTGATGAGGGTGTTGTCTATCCAATTTCGGATAGTGCTTGGACTTCTCCGGTCCAATGCGTTCCGAAAAAGGGTGGAATGACAGTGATAAAAAATGATAAAAATGAGCTCATTCCTACAAGAACGGTTACCAGATGGCGGCTGTGCATGGACTACCGCAAGCTCAACATGGTAACCCGCAAAGACCATTTTGCTTTACCATTCTTGGATCAGATGTTGAATAGGCTCGCAGGTCGGGCCTTTTATTGTTTCCTTGACGGGAGTTCTAGATATAATCAAATTTTGATAGCCCCGGAGGATCAAGAGAAGACTACCTTCACTTGCCCATAAGACATTTTTGCCTTTGCTCGCATGCCATTCGGACTCTGTAATGCCCCAGCCACTTTCCAAAGATGTATGATGGCAATCTTCACCGACATGGTGGAGGACTTTCTGGAAGTATTTATGGACGACTTTAGTGTCGTCAGGGATTCTTTCGACGAATGCTTGAGTTATCTTGATAGAGTCCTTTCTCGGTGTGAAGAAATGAATTTGGTCTTGAATTGGGAAAAATGCCCCTTTATAGTGGAGGAAGAAATCGTTTTGGGCCATAAGATTTCAAATAATGGCATTGAGGTTGATAAGGCAAATATTGAGGTTATTTCAAAATTGCCACCGCCTATTTCAGTGAGAGGCATCCGTAGATTTCTTGGCCATGCCGGTTTTTATCGGCGGTTTATCAAAGATTTCTCTAAGGTGGTGAATCCATTATGCAAGCTGTTAGAGAAGGATGCTAAATTCAGTTTTGATGAGCATTATATGCAAGCTTTTGAGCTCTTAAAACACAAGCTCACTACCACTCCCATTATCACGGTGCCGGATTGGAGTGCACCATTTGAGCTTATGTGTGATGCAAGCGATGTTGTTGTAGGTGTTGTGCTTGGGCAAAGGGTGAACAAAGTGTTTCATCCAATCTACTATGTCAGCAAGACAATGAATTCTGCACAATTGAACTACACAGTCACGGAGAAGGAGCTTCTAGCAAAAGTCTTTGCCATGGAACAATTTCGCGCATATTTGATGGGTGTCAAAGTCATAGTTCACACTGACCATGCAGCACTCCGGTACCTAATGACCAAGAAGGATTCCAAGGCAAAACTTATGAGATGCGTTTTGCTATTACAAGAGTTTGATTTAGAGATCGTGGACCGAAGAGGGAGTGAGAATCAAGTAGCCGATCATTTGTCTCGATTGGAGGAGCAAGGACGTCCTTGTGACGGACTTCAGATCAATGATAGTTTTCCGGATGAACAACTCCTCTCAATGTCAATGAGAGAAATTCTATGGTTCGCGGATATTGCTAATTTTCTCGTCACTGGAGTTGTCCCTTGTGAGCTCTCTTTTAACCAAAGGAAGAAGCTTCGAAAGGATAGCTTGGATTTCTATTGGGACGAGCCTTATTTATTCAAGATTTGCACCGATGGGGTGATCCAGCGATGTGTACCGGAGGAAGAGCAACTAGTTATCCTTGAGTCTTGCCACTCCTCACCGTATGGTGGTCATCACGGAGGGGTGAGAACTGCTTCTAAAGTGCTTAGTTGTGGGTTCTTTTGGCCCACTTTGTATAAGGATTCTAGTGACCTAGTGAAGAGGTGTGATGAATGCCAAAGAGCCGGGGGAATTTCTAAAAAGGATGAGATGCCTTTAAATTCGATTCTTGAGGTAGATATCTTTGATGTTTGGAGCATTGACTTCATGGGGCCATTCGTGAGTTCATGTGGGAACACGTACATCTTGGTTGCGGTTGATTATGTGTCAAAATGGGTGGAGGCCATAGCTTTACCAAGAAATGAGGCGTAGAGTGTGATAGCCTTTCTCAAGAGGAATATCTTTACTAGATTTGGCACTCCACGAGCCATCATCAGTGACGGGGGGTCACATTTTTGCAACAAAGCCTTTGACTCCTTGCTTTCCAAGTATGGGGTCAATCATAAAGTCACTACCCCGTACCGCCCTCAGGCTAGTGGCCAAATTGAAGTGTTTAACAGAGAGATAAATAACATATTATCCAAAACGGTCAATGCCAATCGGACCGACTGGGCTAAGAAATTAGATGACGCTCTTTGGGCTTACCGGACCGCCTACAAGACACCAATTGGGATGTCCCCATATCTCTTGGTCTTTGGAAAAGCATGCCACCTTCCAGTGGAATTGGAACACAAGGCTATGTGGGCCTTGAAAAAGTTGAACTTCGAATGGGATGTAGCTGCAAATCTTCGGGTGGAGCAATTGAATGAGTTGGATAAGTTTAGATTCCATGCGTACTCCAGTTCGTCCTTGTATAAGGAAAAAATGAAGTACCTACATGACAAATATGCTCGAGGTAAAGAGTTCAAGGTTGGTGATTTGGTCTTATTGTTCAATTCTCGGTTGAGGCTATTTCCCGGAAAACTCAAGTCAAAGTGGAGTGGGCCTTTTGAAGTGGTATTTTTTACTCCATTTGGGGCTCTTGCCTTAAGAACAAAAGTGGTGAAGTCTTCAGAATAAATGGTCACCGGGTAAAACACTATCTTGGCAAAGTTGATGACAGCCACGTGGTGGAATTTCTTCATCTCAAACGATCTCGGTAAAATATGTCGTGCTGTGACGTTAAATCAGGCGCTTCTTGGGAGGCAACCCATGTGTATTTACTTTTGTTTATTTGTTTTTCTTGGTAGAATAGGTTTCACTTTTACACTAACTGGTTTTTGGATGTGTAGGATGATTTTGAGACAGGAAATTTGGCTGAGTATAGAAACAGAAGCTACTGGAATTGACTTCGCGGCCGTGGTCTCCTTTTCGCTATCCGCGAAGTCAAAGAGCTGTAATAATAACTCACTGGAATCTGCTTTGCGGCCGCGGTCGATTTTTCGCGGTCCGCGAAGCCCATTTAACTGAAGGATTCCTTTCTAAGCCAACCGCACCGCGACCGCGGTTGATTTTTCATGGATCGCGATGAGCTTTCTCCTAAGCCATAAACAATTGACTGACCGCGGATTGTGGTCAATTTTTCGCGGTCCACGGTAGGTAATAGGGGTGGTCCCCATTCTTCTCTATAAATAGGCCACTAGGGTTTTATTTCACACTTTTTGCACTGTAGCTTTTCAAAGCCCCCTTCGACCGTGTCTTACTCTTGCATTCTTTCAAATTCATTGCTCACATCCATACTATCATCCAAGCATCTAGTAAGTGTATTTGTGCTTCATTAACTTCTTAATTTCTATATTTTCTTTATTTTTCATCTTCGCTTTCATAATTTTTTCTCTTTTTAGGCTTGTAAAATGTTAGGGTTAGGCCAAATAAGTTCATGATAGTCCTTTGGAATGCAATTGCACTGATTACTTGTGTAGGGCTCATCTAAATGAACACTTTAGCGTAGAAAATGCAAAATCTGGAAACCCTAGGTCAATATCCCATTTCGCGGTCCGCGGTCCCTTTTTCGCGGACCGCGGTTCTTTTATTTGCAAAAAATCCAATCTGCTTTTTCGCAGACCGCGGTCAACTTTTCGCGGTCCGCGGTCCCTGCATTTCAGAACTGACACTACACTGGATATAACTTCGCGGCCACGGTCAGTTTTTCGCGGCCCGCAATGTGAATTCCAGTGTGTCTTCCTCATCAGAGGGCCTTCACCGCGGTCAGCGGTTGACTTTTTGCAGTCCGCGATTGACTTTTCGGGGTCCGCGGCGGCCTAAAACCAGTGCACTTATTGCTCATTGATTACTGAAGTGTTTGCACAACAATACCCGGGAAACTAACCATGTTCACTTATGTGCACTTTGCAGGCAATGGTACTATCTCGAGAAAGCGGTCGTAAAAACACTGGTAGAGGAGAAACTCCAAGGGGGAGAGGCCCGAGGGCACCAAGGCAACCGTCCAAAGTTTCCATTCCTCCTCAGTCATCCCGACGGCCCAGTCGGGTTACAGACTCTCCTCCTTCACCATCAGGAAGTAAGTATGCTCCGTCAGAGGAGGCCTCATCACAGTCATCCTCAATGGACCATGTCTCATCTCTCCCGGCCCTAGCACAAGCAGCTTCCCCAGCTAAATCCGCCTCCAGTGCACACTCATATTCTACTTCACCTACAGCCTCCTTATCTGGGGAGAATTCAAGTGATAGCAAGGGGATGAGCAAGTGGTTGAAGGGGTCGAGCGCACTCGGAATCCGGATGCGTGGAAGGATCATTTTGTGAGTGAGAAAGCCTTTCATAGATTAAGGGAATTGTGGACTGCACGGTCACTTATTCCGGAGCGCACCTTTTCACTGAAAGATTTGTCTACCTACAACCCCAATGTGAGGCAGCAGTTCCGAGATAGAAAAGGATGGTATTACTTCACTGAACATCTCCCGGATGCAAATGAGCACATAGTGAAGGAGTTCTACACAAATTTTCTTTTTCTTGAAAAGGACTCAAAGGCATCCCAAGTCCGCAATCTCATAGTGCCTTTTGACGGAGTTTCACTAAATGACTATTTGGAGATGGATGATATGGATGATTCCTTGTACCGGGAGAAACTGGCAGAAAAGGATGCTGCTAGAAATTGGTTGGCTTTACACTTGGCTAAGCCCGGGGAGACTCCGGAGTGGCTAAATACTAGGAAGACCCTTAACTTCGAAGCAAAAGGGTGGGAGACTTTTTTATGCAGTAGGATAGACCCAACCCATCATGACCATACCCTCCCCCTTAGTCGGGCTGTGTTGGTGGCTTCTATCATGGCTGGGTACCCCATCAATGTGGGGAATGTGATGTCTGAGGTCATTAGCCGGGTTGTCAGCACAGATAATACTTCTTATCCTTTTCCTCATTATCTAACTATGTACTGTGAAGACCAGGAAGTTACTACGAAGTGCTTTGACACCAAAGTAAATCCCAAAGCACCCTTTTCCTGGTATGATTTGAAGGATGAGGAAAATCCCAAAAACAAGTCCAAGGAAAAGTCTGTTGCCTCCATTAGCCAGTCTGAAGAGCCAGTAGTGGTGGTGGAACCTTCCATTCCCCAGCCTGCCATTCCATAGGAGGTTCTAGGCCCGTCTACCTCCACTGCCACTGACATTCCCTCCACCAGAGCCTATCCCATGACTGCTCACCGGCTGAACATGACACTGACAAGCCTCACCAATTGGATGCAGTCAACAACTACAAAGTTGACTGCAATTTCTACAGTTGTGGCAGCCCCAGCTACTCCTCCCCCACCACAAGTCCTGCAGTCCATTGAGGACACTCTAAAAGAAATTTTGGAAAACCAGAAGAAAATCCTAGACGCGGTGGGTGCACATGAGAGTGCTTTAACAAAGCTGGCCAAAGAAACAAAGAAGCTGAGGAAGACTTGGGCGTTAAAGGAGGAGGTGTCCAGGTTGAGAAAGGAGGTCGACAAGCTATCAGGTGATCAGATTCCATTGGAGATGCTACTAGCCGAACCTACAGAGCCACATCTACAGCAGCATCCAGAGCCTCAGTCAGTGCATGAGGAGGAGCCGGTGAGGCCATTGAAGAAGAGGAAGGTCATGCCCCGTGCTCAGGACATCATACTTGTACTGGCAGACCCTCCCACAGAGCAGACTCAGGCATAGAGCCAGGAGGCCCAGCCCACCGGAGCTCCATCACAGGCTGTAGCAGACCCAGCTCCTTCACAATCCCCATCTCTGGCAGATCCTATGCCCCCCAGACACAGCAACAGGGACCACAGCAGGTCGAGGGCCAATAGGGAGTTTTCTTTACTCTCTCTCTCTCTCCCATATTTTTGTGCACTATTTTTGCTATATAGCATTGAGGACAATGCTATCTCTTGGTTAGGGGAGTGGCCCTACAGGAATTTGATTTTGGCTACATTGGGTTGTACGATGCAAACACTATTTTTCTTCTTTTTCTTTATGTTATTTTCCATTTTGCTATGTATAAGATAACTATCCATTGTAAATATTCATCCTCTATGTATATTCATCTAATTCCTCTATTGTACATATTCATTCTATCCGACGCACTTTACTTTACTTTACGCATTTCTTTTCTATTTTATAGCTTCTTATTTTTCTTTCATAGCTTCTTGTTTGGTTTTCGCGTGTGCAATAAGCCTTTGGTTTTCTTAACGCCACGGTTCTTTCCAAAGGTGGAACTTGTGTGAACCGGGTAGCTCTTCCCAAAGATGGACGGTGTGACAACCTTCTTAAGGGTTTAAGTATGTTTTTCCTTTCCTTGTTGTTTTATTTTTCAATAACGGTGCCTCAAGAAAAGCTTCACTTGGGCCTAACACAGTTGCCTTTGATCCCATGGTCAAAGACAAAGCGTTGTGTTTAGGATGGTGATAGTGACGATCTTGAGACTCTTGTGTTGGTCGATAATCATCGGGTGGTTCTTCGGGACCATTTTTGTTACTCAAAACACGACTAAAGTCGTTGTGGGCCCTTGATTCGATTTCTGTAACAATCCTTTAGCTGTGAGTGGTGAGAAATTCGTAATTGCAAGTCCAAGTTCTGTGCCACTAGTCTAGAACTTGCCCTAAGTGTTGTCTAGGCGAGATTCTAGGTGTAATTTGACTTGAGAAGTGACTATAGGCTTTCATTGGCTTGAAAAAAGAATTGAACACTTCCATGACCTTCCAAAAGACATATTCCCTAGTCAACCCTTTTGATCCTTAAGCAACCAAGTTACAAGCCTTTAACCATTCTTTTACCCTTTCTTGGCACCCGATCTTTCCTTGCCGCTAGGTAAAAAGCATAAGTTTGGGGGAGAGACGAGGGATGTGATGAAGTGAAAAAGAAGGCACAAAAGA
>ML401823.1:11489-24882 GCA_005239525.1 Nicotiana knightiana
GGTTGTGGTAGCACGGGAAGATGCTCGAAATGTTAAATAGTGATTTCAGGTAACTCCAGAGTAGTTCTTAGCACGTTCGAGGACGAACGTCGATTTAAGTGGGGGAGAATGTAACGACCTGACCAGTCATTTTGGGCTCTAGAGCGTCGTTCAGCGGTTTGATGCCGTGCGTAGCTTTGTTTCAGGTGTTATGAATTGTAGGTGTGGTCAGAATTGAATTTCGGGAAGTTTAGAGTTGATTTAGAAAGAAAATTCTCATTTCACAAGCCTTAAGTTGGAATAATCAACTAAGATTGGAATTTTGAGTAAACGACCTCTGAATCAGGATTTGAAGGTTCCTGCAGGTCCGTATGATGATTTTAGACCTGGGCGTATGTCCAGATCAGATTTTGGATAACCCGGGAGCATTTCAGCGTATATTACGGAAGTTAGCATTTTAGAAGAATTTCATAAATTTGGGCTTGAAGTGCATTTCAGTGTTGTTGATGTCCGTTTGGGATTCCGAATCTGGGAATAACTTCGTATGGTGATTCTGGAGTTGGGAGCGCGATCGAAGTGAATTTGGATGTCCGTAGGTCATTTTGAAGACATTTGGCTAAAGATAAAAATTTGAAAGTTTTTGAGAAATCCGACCGGAAGTGAAAGTTTTGATATCGAGGTCGAAATGCTATTCCGGAAGTTGGAGCAGGTCCGTAATGTTGAATATGACTTGTGCGCAAAATTTGGGGTCAATTGGGCGTGATTTGATAGATTTCGGCATCAGATGTAGAAGTTGATAAATTCTAAGTTCATAAAGTTGGGATTTGAGTGCGATTCGTAGTTTCGATGTTGTTTGATGTGATTTGTGGCCTCGAGCAGGTCCGCATTATGTTTTGGAATAGGTTGGTATGATTGAACGGGGTCCCGGGGGCCTCGGGTGGATTCCAGGTGGTTAACAGATCAAGTTTAGAGTTTGAAGAAGGTTGGAATTGCTGTCATCTGGTGTGATCCGCACCTGCGAGTATTTGGCCGCAGGTGCGGCTTGGGCGTCGCAGGTGCGAGAGTGGGCAGGCTTGGCTGGGGACCGTAGGTGCGATGGAATTTCCGCACCTGCGAACAATGGGGCACAAGTGAGATTTTGGGCTGGAGTTGAGGAAGCCGCAGGTGCGGGAGATTGGTCGCACCTGCGGGATCGCAGGTACTGAGGTAGGACCGCAGGTGCGGAAATCGGTCTGGGAAGAATACTTTAAAACAAGGATCTTGGTTCATTTTTCTCATGGCTTAGGTGATTTTAGGAGAGCTTCAAGAGAGGATTCCTTCATGCATTGCCAAGGTAAGTAAATTCCTCCCATTTTTAAGTTAAATACAAGATTATATGCATGGATTAGACATGGAAATTGGTAGGAATTTGGGAAATGTTGAAGAAACCTAGAAAATGGAAAATTGGATTCTTAGCCACAAATTTGAGCATGGAATGTAGAGTAAGTTGTATATTTGAGTTAGTAAGGATATGGGTAGAATATATCTTCGAGAAATTTCCGATTTCCGGGCACGTGGACCCGAGGGCACTTTGGTCATTTCACTGAGCGGGGTTGGCGAATGTATATAATTTGAATTCGTTGTGAATATTAGGATGAATTCATTGATTTGCCGTTATGTGGTAGTTTCGGAGTGTTGTGCGTCCATTGGAGTCGTCGGAAGGGCTTGGAGGCCGGTTATGGAAATTTCGGAGCGAGGTAAGTCTCCTTTCTAACTTTGTGAGATAGAATCGTCCCCCTAGGTGAATTAATTCAGTACATGCTGTTATTTTCGGGGGCTACGTACGCACGAGGTGACGGGAGTCCGTGCATAGCTACTATTATGCCATGTCCGGGTAGTTTAGGACCCATTAGCATGCCTTACGTGTTGTACCTGTAATCTTGCCTGTAATATTAAACTGCTAATATAATCGAAATCGTAATTGAATATCTAAAGAAGACTAGAGTTCACCTTGTTAATCTTCTAGAAAGTGAATTGATTCCTCTGTGGATATTTGTGTACCTGGACTGGGTTGTATTATGGAATATCATTAAACTTGACAAATGAGTTTCAAAACAAAGATTTAAAAGCTATAGTTCATGTTCCTTTAAGAAGAATTTTACCGATTTCCTGAGAAAAAAAAATTGTTTTCTTGATAAAATACGGATTTATTATGTGGATATGTGTAACTTTGGGTGCCTAAGTCGCATGTATGATTCGCGATCAGGATGGACCTGTATTTGTGTGTGTATTCATATGAGCACCTGAGTCGCATGTATGATTCGCGAGCAGGCTAGCCGTATTATTTTTAACTGCGTCGCATGATCGATTCGCGAGCGGGGTAGATAGATGCATTTATGGTTTGAGCCATTCGACCCTTCGGCAGTGCACAATTTATTATTGTTGGTCCGCGCTGTTCGACCCTCGGCATTGCTTGCGCATGATATTTAATGCGTAGTTTCTATGATTTTGCCTGATTACTGGCCTGAAATATTAAGTTATCAATTGAAATGACAAATATTTAAAGTTATTAAAAAGATTTTGGAAGAAGTTGTTACTTCCCGTCGATTTATTGTTATTTGAGTAAATGACCCATGTTGATTAATTGTTATTAATATGACGAAGATGTAAAGTGTTAAACGTGAACGGAGTTAAAAATACTTTTTCCTGATTTTAATAAATTGCCAATGATAATCATGATTAGTGTCACACTTAAATACTCTAAATTGACCTTTAGTAAGTGTCTAATTTGACCTCTCGCCACTACCTCTATGAGGTTAGGCGGGCGACTTACTGAGTACACGTTATTTTTGTACCCATGCTACACTTGCTGTGCATTTTGTTGCACAAGTACTTTCATAGCAATGTGGATGATTCGGAGACTTAGGCGAGCTGCATCATCCGGAGGCGATGAGTCTCCCTCTTACTGTATTTATTCCATTTTAAATTTCTTTGTACAGTTGTATTTCGGACAGGCTTTGTAATGATTGTACAAATTCTTAGAAATTGCTCATGTACTTGTGACACCGGGTTCTGAGATATGTGTTGGGGTATATTTGTTAAAGTGTAATATCTAACTATTGTTTTACTTAACAGATTTTTACTTGGTTAATATGTAATGAAGTGAAAGGAAATGTTTTCATAAATGTTAAAACCGGAAAGTTATTTCAATTAATTAATGATTTGGCTTGCCTGACATTGATGTCCGGCGCCATCACGACCTTATGGATTTTNTTTACATGATTAGTCAATCTTAAATTTAAAAGGAAAACTTACTTAATTTAATACTAAAACTAAAAACAATGTCAAGAACAAACAATTTTTGAGATTTTTTTAATGAAGAAATTAATTATGTAATTAGGCATAAAATTAAATTAAATTAAAAGCCTAATAATGCAAGATGATGAAGGTTTAAATAATTTTATAACTTAAAAAATGAAAAAATTCAAATAATTCCAAATAAATACCAAAAAATCCTTAAAAAGTCTAAAAATAAACAGGACTAATTTATTCATTAATTTTTTAGTAGTATTTTGGTAAGGTAAAAATTACATGCTCACAGCTCCCGATCACTAAACTTGACCGAGTGAACCATATGTGCTTATCAAATCTATTATAACTTCAAACATTATATGCAACTAGGCAATACTTTAACCAAATACTTTTAATTAATTTAAATATCTAAAATAAAACAACTCCAAAACTTTATTCATAGTAATCACTGAAACACTGCTAAGTTATTATCAAAAACATCTAAATCTTAACCCACCGACTGTGTCTATGAAGCCTCTATTGAAAAATTGATGCACTGCTCAAGACATGAGATTTCCTGGCGAGTTCACCAATTAAACAACGAAATAACTAAATAACGACGACTAAAAGGAGTACTCCACGAACAAAAGCGGAGCTCATCAATAAAACTGGAAATGAGGGAAGTCCTAACCCGTAGCCTGCTCTCCTGTAAAACCGGTTCCTACGTTGTACCGCAGACCAATGCAGGTTCCCAAAAGAAAATGACAATACCATCCATTATACTCAGTGAGTCTCAACAACAGGGGACGAAACTTTAAAAAATATACATTACAAACAAAGATTCTAAATGCATAAAAAATATAAAACTTATAAGAACAATTTTAAAATAATTGCATAATAGCAGTGTATGAGTAATTTCTTTTTCTTTCTTATAAAAAATAATTCACTTTATACTTCGGGAGTCCAACTATCCTGACTTATTTTTGTCTTAGTCACTGTGTGATCGGCACGGGTTCGATCCCAACCTGATCGACTGTCTTAATCACCATGTGATTGGCACGGGTTCGATCCCAACCTGATCGAATAAGCCCAATCTATGAGGTGCCACTAGCTTCATGGTTCTCAGTGCTCATGTATCATACCTTAGCCTGGTTAGGTAAATTCTCAACAACGAGATCCTCGGCTCGTGTGCTCCGTACTTTGGCACACGTAGTTTCAGGATTCAACACCTTGATCAGGACCTTCGGCCTGGACGATGACCCCTTCTCAGAATAGAGGATACTCCCACAAATATTTTCTTTCTAAAACTTCTTCTTATGACTTTTCAAGTCTAAATCTTTTCTGGAACATCCTATACATACTCATACTATATCCTTAAATGTAAAGCTTGGCATACGAATGAAATAAACATTCAAAAGTATTTCTAAAGATTCTTGCTTCTTCATGAATTTTTCAACATGAAATGGCATATAAAAATAATACAAAAATCGAAACATTTATGCACATATATCACAATAAATCATCTAATCTTTAACTAGAATAATTCTAAGCTAATAGGTACTCACTTTTAAGCAATTCATCAAATATCTTGTATGCGTGATTTTGTGAGTTAAACCACCTTAGTATAGGGTTATATCAACTCACCTCAAAACTCCCCGAGCCAATACGTAGGCTCCAGTCCAATTTATACCAGTCAAATAATAGATTCTGCAATAATTAGTGCATTTTAATTAATTTTAAAGTACCACACCTAAAAATAGAATTTAATGTTGATACAAAGAAAGGGAATTAACAATTTGATTCTTACCTACTACTATGTAGGATAATTGACAATATGAAATTTTATATACTTGAGTTCAAGAATTAATGATTTGTACAAAATCCTAGAACTTTCCATGCGTGAATAATTTTGTGTATGCCTCTGTTTCGTATAAGGATTTAAGACTTTTGCTCTGCGTGAGTAAACAAAATGCTTCGTTCTGTTTTATTTAAGGCATTAAGCCTTTTGCCTTCCAATAGCCCACTTTATGGGCTTTAGTCATGTGATCCTTTTTGTTGTTTTGATTAACTTGTATTTAATTATACATACTTCTAATGATTAATGATACTAAAATTATTAATATTTCCATAATTGTATATCCAATTACTTTTAAATAGATAATTAACTCAAGAATCAATCACAAGGGTTTAAATCTATAATAGAAGTATAATTTAAGATTAAAAAAAAATCAATATTTGGCGTGTCTTGAAACTTTTATAGATTTGAGAAGTATTACAATCTTTCCTCCTTAAAAATATTCGTCCTCGAATGTTTCTAGGGCTTTATTATTAAGCTAACAATTATTTCTTAAGCCCTTGAACTTCTTAATTTTTTTTTTAGCATTACTCACTTTCCCAAGGGACTCAAAATTTTGGCTAACTCCCTAAATTTTCAAAAATTTCAGCAGAGTCTTCCTTGTAAATTGGACTATTCATAAAAAAAATCTCCGTCACTAATACCACAACTACACCAACAACAACCAAATATACCGAAAAAACAGGCCATTCATAGGCACCATACACAACTCATAAATTAATTATTCACACCTTTTGCATTTACTGCTCCGTCAAAGAACATTTTCCAAGTCTCAGTGTCCTCTGAAATTACTTCAACTGAATTTATCTCCTCGTCTGGGAAGTAAGTGCGTAGGGGTTGGTATTCATCATCAACCGGGTTCTCAGCTAAATGATCGGCTAAAGCTTGGGCTTTCATGGCCGTGCGGGTGACACAGACAATGTCTAACTCTGTGAGCAGGATTTGCCACTTTGCTAGCCTCCCCGTGGGCATCGGTTTTTGGAATATGTATTTTTAGAGGGTCTAATCTGGTTATGAGATATGTGGTAGAGTACAACAATAATGCCTAAGCTTTTGAGCGACCCAAGTTAAGGCACAACAAGTTCTTTCCAACAGGGTGTATTTGGCTTCATAGCCAGTAAATTTCTTGCTCAGATAGTAGATGGCTTGCTCTTTCTTCCCGGTCACATCATTTTTCCCGAGGACACAACCAAAAGAATTCTCCAAGACCTTTAGGTACAAGAACAAAGGTATTCCAGGCTCAGGTGGGACCAATACCGGCGGATTTGACAAATATTCTTTAATTTCTTCAAAAGCTTCTTGACAATCATCCGTCCATTTAATCGCCGTGTCTTCTGTAGCAGCTTAAATATGGGCTCACATGTGGTCGTAAGCTGTGTGATGAACCTGCTGATGTAATTCAACCTTCCCAGCAAGCTTATGACCTCTTTCTTGGTTTTCGGAGGGGGAAGATCTCGGATAGATTTTATCTTTGTTGGATCTAACTCAATACCCCTTCGACTGACTATAAACCCCAAGATTTTCCCATATGGAACCCCAAATTCACATTTAACAAGGTTCAATTTTAAGTCATACTTACATAGACGCTCAAAGAAATTTCTCAAATCTCGAACATGGCCTTCCTGTGTTCCGGATTTAATGATTACGTCATCAATGTACAGCTCGATTCTTGATGCATCATGTCATGGAAGATGGCAGTCATAGCTCTCATGTAAGTTGCCCCTGCGTTTTTCAAACCAAATAGCATAAACCTGTAATAATAAGTTCCCCATGGTGTGGTGAAATCTATCTTTTCTGCATCTTCTTCATCCATCAGGACTTGGTGATATCCAGCATAACAATCCATAAAAGACTGTATCTCGTGTTTGGCACAACTTTCGACAAGGATGTGGATGTTGGGTAATGGGAAGTTGTCCTTTGGTCTTTCTTTGTTCAAATCTCTATAGTCGACACATACCCGTATCTTTCCGTCTTTCTTTGGTAATGTGACTACATTGACCAACCATGTGGTGTATCGGACGACTCGGATTACACCAGCCGTTAGTTGTTTGGCAACCTCTTCTTTGACCTTGTCGTTGATGTCTGTTTTGAATTTTCTTTGCTTTTGTTGGACGGTTGGACATCTAGGGTAAGTTGGCAACTTGTGTACCACTAGATCGACACTCAGTCATGGCATATCATCGTAAGACCAGGTGAACACGTCTTTAAATTCAAACAGGAGTTGGATAAATGCATCTCTAGTTTTTTCACCGGCGTGAATGCTTATCATGGTCTCCCTGATCTTTTCTGAATTTCCCAAATTAACTGGCTTGGTTTCATTTAGGTTTGGCTTAGGCTTATTCTCAAATTGTTCCAATTCTTGATTTATTTCCCTAAAAGCCCCGTCCTCATAATATTCAAGTTCTTGATTCATTATTTCACAGTTAGACAACGTTTTATGATCTGGGTATGATGTCCGCAAGTATGTCATGTTATTTAAGTCCACATTATTAGAACTGAAAAGAGAAAGATAAGAAAAAACAGCAAAATCAGAAAGAATAATAGGAAGAGATTCATAGAAAATGAAATATTGATTTCATTTCATTGAATTTGAAGATATGAGGGTTTACATTGAAATTTAAAAGACAACAAACTAAAAACATTTGAGTTACACCCTGAAATAACTCAGAATGCAGAAATGATGACAATAGTGAACTATCAGGATTCCCTCCTGACGGGGAATGAAGTAGCCTTCTAATTTTGCAACTTAGCATTGAGCCCCATGTATTTCACTTCAGCGGTGCTCGAGACTTCGCCTGGTTGAACCATGTGGGCTTCGTAAAGCATTTGCCTCATTGCTTCACAGATATCCTCAATTTCATCGGGTGTAAAGGCCTCTTCATCTTCTTTTTCTTCTTCTTCTTCTTCTTCTATATACCTCGACTTAACAAACAATCTGGCGAGGTGCGGGATTGGCTGAGGAAAAACCCACCCATCTTTCTTACGTTTATCAACCCATTTTTTGTCGGCATCAGTAGCCTGGAAACCTATGCCAAANCTTCTTCTTCTTCTATATACCTCGGCTTAACAAATAATCTGGCGAGGTGCGGGATTGGCTGAGGAAAAACCCACCCATCTTTCTTACGTTTATCAGCCCATTTTTCGTCGGCATTAGTAGCCTGGAAACCTATGCCAAAAGAATCTCTTGTTGGCAGGCAAGGAAACGGGTTCCGTGATGCCCTGCAAAGATACCTCTAGCCCTTTCCCGTGCTTGTATCCATGTTTGATCATTTCACTGGCAACCATGATTGATGCGCTTGATAAAAAAGGTTGGGGACATGGGGTTCCTTCCTCGCACTGGTCGGCGAGCACAATTTCAAAGGCTTGGTAAACGATGTGCTCGCTTCCCTCTCTTGCCTCGAGACATGGGACTTACAGGTCCCTGTAGATTGACTGTTTATCTTCTCCATGGACAACTATCTCTTAGTTCTCATGTTTGAACTTGACCATTTGATGGAGAGTATAGGGCACGGATCACCCAACATGGATCCAAGGTCTTCCTAATAGAAAGTTATAGAAAGTGTCCATGTCCAGAACTTGAAATGTTACTTCAAAATCTACGGGGCCGATCGTTAGGATCAAGTCAATATCCCCTATAGTATTCCTCTTGACACTGTCGAAAGCACGCACACAAACATTGTTTGGCCTAATCCTTTCAGTCCCAATTTCCATCCTTTGCAATGTTGATAGAGGGCAAATATCTACTCCGGACCCGCCGTCTAGCATGAATATTTTCACATAATATCCCCCACACTTGACCGTTAAATGTAAGTCCTTCTTGTGGGAAGCTCCTTCGGAGGCAAGTCATTTTGGCTAAAGGAGATTCGATTGACCTCGAAGAACCGTTCTGCCATTCTTTCCAACTGTTCAACTGTGGTCTCGATTGGAATGTGCGCCTCATTCAGTATCTTTAGGAGCACCTTTTGGTGCTCATTTGAACTTATCAGTAGAGACAAGAGTGAAACCTGGGAGGGAGCCTTTCTAAGTTTAACAACTACAGTATACTCCGAGGTTTTCATTTCCGGAAGAATTCCCCTATTTTTTCAGCACTAACAGGCTTTTTGAGGGGGAAACGCTTCTGCTTGTGTTTGTTCAATTCTTCTGGGTTATGATACTTCCCAGATTGATTTGTTTAATTTACTTCCCCTCTAACTTCCTTCCCTTTATATGTGACAAACGTCTGGTTGTAGTTCCAAGGGATGACAGTAGTGTCTCTTATGGGAATTTGTGGCCTGCGACTAATGATCAAAGGCTCGTCCAGCCTGGGTGGGATGACTAGCCTCTGTGCCACATATGTCCCCTTTGGTACATACATTTTTGGCAAACTTGTCATGATTTTGATTTGCTCCAACCTTTGGGAGGGCTTAACATGAGCTGCCCCTTTTTGGTAGCTCTTGGGACATAGAGGATGTCCTTTTTGGCAGGCACTGCCCCTGTCTTTGCCTCATCGGCCTTTTCTTCATTTTGGAGAGTAGACTTTGTTTTCTTTTCATCCGTGACCTGTTTTGCCACTGTTTTAGGTTTCATTTCTGTATCAGTGATGGCAATAATGCCTTCAATGTAGGGTCGAATTCTTTATCTTCACAAATCATCCCGATGACTAGCCCATTGTTGTGGGCCGGTAATGGGTTGTTGGTTATATTGGGGACTTCCTCGTCCCTTAGCACTACCCTCTTCTGTTCGATCAGGTTTTCGACTGCTCTTTTAAGGGTCTAACAGTCCTCGGTGTCATGCCCTTCTGCCCCGGAGTGATATGCGCACCTGGTACCTAGCCTGTAGGATGGAGATTCTGGGTTTTGTCTGTTCGGAGGTACAGGCTGCAACAAGCCCATTTGGAATAATTTTGGGAAGAGGCTGGAATATAACTCACCAATGGGTGTGAATTCAGTTTTTCTGGGTGGTTCATAGGGATGGGTGTTATATTGGTAGTTATTCTGTGGAGGACGGGGATTATATAGGGCTTGGTGAGGAGGGTTGTTTCTTGGCGGTGGAGCTCTGTTCTGATTGTAATGTTGCTATGGCCGGGTGTATGGTTGGGCGTTCATTAATGCATAAGGATGCGGGGCCATAACATATGATGCATCCTGGTGGGGTTAATAATGCTGCGGGGCTCTGGAAGGTGGACCAGAATAATCCCGGGGTCACCGAGAGTTTCTTAAGATTGAAGCCATCATGGCTCCTTCTTATTTTTTCTTCCGCTGTCTAAACCACCCGAGCCGCTCTGAATGGCTTAGTAAGTGGCTCTTAAAGCTGATTGACTTAAGATGCGGTATGTTTTCAGACCGTTTTCTACCATTTCACCAATTTTGATGGCCTCCGCGAATGGTTTTCCCATTGCAGACATCATATTTTGAAAACATTCGGCCTCTTGGGCCTGTAAGAAGACACTGACCATCTCGGCCTCATTCATCGGGGGTTTTACCTTGGCCGCTTGTTCATGCCATTTGATAGCGTATTCCCGAAAACTTTCCGAGGCTTTCTTTTTGAAGTTGGACACATAATTTCTGTCCGGAGCGATATCGACAGTATTAGAATTGGCTTACAAAGTCCCGGGCGAGGTCATCCCATGTGTGCCAATGGGAGACATCTTGATCTATATACCATTCAGAAGCAATTCCGGTGAGGCTATCTCCAAAGTAGGTCATTAGCAGCTCCTCTTTTCCACCAGCAGCCCTTAGCTGGTTACATTATCGCTTTAAGTGAGCAACCGGGTCTCCATGCCCGTCATATCGTTCAAACTTTGGTGTCTTAAAGCCCAGAGGTAAATGCACGTGAGGGAACATGCACATATCATCATATGACACATTCTTTTGGCCGCTTATCCCTGTATATTCTTGAGGCTTTGCTCGATGCTTTTCATTTTTCATGCTATCTCCTCATGCTTGAGATTCCTCACAACCCTCTCACGTTCTACGGGGACTCAAATTGTGGGTGCTGAGGATAGGAATTCGGGGTGACCCGAGCGGTGTCCAATTGGAACTGGGGAACTTGGAAAGCGAAGGTTGATGGCTCGAAGATTTGTCAAGGCAATGTTGGTTGTGCCGTACTAGTGGTTGGAGGTGGTGTGAACACAACAGATGGTATTCCTTAAGATGGTGCCTGGGAGTGAACCTCAGAAGGAATTCCAGTGAAGTTTGTTGATATGGTGGGGAACCCAAATGGCATGAATGGTTTGGGTACTGAGATAAGGACATTGGTAGTTCCTCCCGTCCTTGGGATCAACTCGGGGAAACCAGGGATAGTACTGGGTGGCTCCCTGCCATTAGACCATGCATCTCACATTTCTAGCATGCGACATCTTAGCCTTCTATTCTCCTCAGCAGTTGCTGACTCGGGCTGCGGGATAACCGACGCAGGGATATCTTCGGGCTCAATGATAGATAGGTGGCTCTCTGAGGCCATGTCGATATTTCCTTTAAATCTCATGAAATAAGGGTGTGAAGCTAGATTATCACCACAACACTAACTACCTAAAAATAGAACCTGTTCTTTTAAAGCCACGCACAACAAACCAGTTAGTTCGAAAAATTTAACACATAGGGAATCGCATATTGGGGGATGCAATGCACCTAAACAGTTGAACATTTTTCTAAAATGTTTTGCGATGGCTGTATGTTTCATCCCGGCTTTATTCTCTCCCTATTTTATTTTCTTCATTACTTGCTTTAGAGTTATGATCGAACCCTACGTGGATTGCCTACGTATCATGACGCCACAATAATCAGATCATTACGTAGTTCAAGAACTAGATATAAAGTAACAAAGTGAATTTTCATTTCATTAATAAGGATAACTCTTTTTGGTTTTTCATTACAGGGAATTAAAGTACTGACAACTATATAAAAAGAAACAGCACAGACTCAAAATAAACGGCAAAATAATTTAAAACTCTAGAAAGCAATAAAGTAAAGACTCGAAAACTGAATAATAAAAAGTACATGAGGGCCTCTACTGGTCTTCTTCGAGCCTGTGGGGGCATTGGCTGGTCTTTGTGCGAAATCCTACACGCAATGTCTTCTTGAAGACGGTCCAAATCATCCATCACCTGGTGGATGAAGGTCATCATAGAAGCGAAAAACATGGAATTAGTCATGTTTTCACATTCGTGACATTTCATCACGACATAGTCAGCTATTTCCTTAATCCAAGTTCTGATGACTCCTTTCTCTTGAAGCAGACGCCCAATTTGCTGTGCCCGGGCTTCCAACACTTGTGCACTTGTGTTGTTTTGGTCTTGTAGTTGTTGCACGCTTTCTTCTAACTGTAAAATTAGTGCGTAGCAGTGCTCTTTTTCTGTCTTAAAATCTTTGGTTTGCTTGACCATTTCATTCCCAAGGGCAAACAACTTTTCATTTAGAATGACTATTTCTTTTCCATATTTCTGTCTCAAATGATGGAGTGTTCTTCTGCTCCCTTAGCTAGTTTTGTTTGAGCATCTAGAAAGTTCCTTTCAGTCTTTATCAAGTTAGATGCATAGTCGTGGACCTTCATTCTTAAGTTGCTAATGATCTTTTCATCTCTCTCGCTTCTTACAGGCGTTTCAACAGCTATTCTCATATTCCAGAGTTGGGCTTGGAGCGCCTCGTTCTCTCAGGTTAATTGTCTCTTTTCACCTTCAACTACCTGTGCCTGTAAGGCGTTGTCGAATGCGAGATTCCTTAATTTTTCCTCCAAGGCATGGATAGTGGACTGATATATCTTTTCTTTTTCTCCCCAAGATAACCGTTCTTGGATTTTGTCATCAAAAGCTTGAACATGAGGTCTTTTGGCGGGCCTTTTTGGCTTGGGCTCTGGCTCCTCGTCAATGCAATTCCTTTTCTCGAACCATGTGGCATAGCCCGGATCTATTCTCCTTTGACAAGATCAGGTAGTTGAGTGTCTTCTTTTAAATATCATCCCCCATTCCAGATTTGTTGAATTAAAGCTTCTGGAAGTGGAGCTTCGGGGTGTAGCTCAATAACTTGGACACTCAAGTCTTCCTCCTCAGGTACTACTTGATACCTTCCCAATTGCCTCAAGACTCTTTGGGGTGAATATGGTTGAACACCTCTCAGGCCCATTAATAACAAATGATTCTTTGTGGCTGACATATATATAACTTCCCTCACCGGGAGCCATCCTACAGTCCACTCAATCTGGTTTGCTTTTAAAGTTCTCAAGTGGACGATCCAAGCTTCAACCCCTTCTGGGGAGTTGTAATATTTCACTCTTTCTTCATAGCTTTCAATGAAGTTGCTCTTGCTTGGACCG
>ML401824.1:0-55617 GCA_005239525.1 Nicotiana knightiana
AAATCAAAACAGAGTCAAACTTTCCTCGGTTTGGGATTTCAATAAATAAATGGTTTCCCGGAATACCGTAAAAATCCGGGTGGCGACTCTGAAAAATAAGACAAATCCCGAAACTTGAATAATGTCACTTTAATTGGAAAAACTCCCATATCCAACCCTGTGTCGGAAAAAGGAGGTGTGACAATTCTGGCGACTCTGCTGGGGATCCGAGGTCCAGAATCTCTGGTTCAGGGTTTAAGAATTCGAGCTTAGAATAAACTGTTTTATTNGTGGCGACTCTGAAAAATAAGACAAATCCCGAAACTTGAATAATGTCACTTTAATTGGAAAAACTCCCATATCCAACCCTGTGTCGGAAAAAGGAGGTGTGACAATAATCAACCAATACCTCTCTTCAATCCCTCAATTTTATTTTCTTAACAATCAGTTGCATGTAATGCATCAGGTTGTCGAAAAGAATAAGGTTTCAACCATATATGCTAGAATTTTACTTTTTAATGTTTTGAACTCTAGTATAAGAATTTTGAACTTATAAATATTCAAAGTCGAGTAGTCGTTCTCGGAGTTCTTCCGTATTTTAGGTAGGAGTTTTTTGTTGTATTTTCACATTAATGAGCAACTACTTTGCCATTATAATTTAAATTATGGTTAAACTCTAGCTGCCGATCCAAAAATAACTATTTACCTTTTTTTCACCAGCAAAAAACATTCATGTTTTTTGGTTCTAATGATAATATTCGGAGAAGTTGGTGCATCATCAGATTTTTGAATAGTGTAGTGTAATTAATGAATTTTAGGGGAAAATATAGCAACTCAGTAATTCGAATGATATTACCAATAAAGTATGTAAGCCTTTACACTTTTTTTATTATTTAATATTAACTAAATTGTTCTCATAGACCATTCATAAGTTTTCTTCATTCAAATAAATAAACTATCTAATAAATTGGTATATATATATATATATACCAATTTGTAAAGCAATTTTGAGTAGCAATTAGTATTTGACCATGTTTTAAAAAGTGTTTCTAAGATTATTTTCCTCAAAAATGCTTTTCAAAAAATTATTTTAGGGAGAAACTACATTTTTCTGCTTCTCAAAAATTACTTTTACTTCTACTCAAAATATATTTTTCCTTTTAAAAACTGGGTCAAATACCTTAATTTTAAAAAATAATATTTTTGCGAAAAAAATACTTTTGGCTAAAAGGTATCAGAATTATGATCGGTTGTCACATAAACCAAACTACCCCTAGAAATGTAACTTTTTGTTACTCAAGGACTATATAAGCTGTTGAAAAAAAAGGCCAAATACATATACGCCCCTTAAACTTGGCTTCAATTTTCATTTTAACACCTCAACTTAAGCCAATACCTATTGAACACCCTAACTCCAATAATAGCGTGTCTATTGAACACCTCGTATAATATGCTTAAGTAAGTCCAACCGCGTGAACTAGACGCACAATGACGTGGCAAAACGCACGAACCATGAAATGCCACATGGTTTTTGAATTTAAAAAAAGACCTTAGAGAAATAGAAAACCAAAAAAGAACAAAACAAAAGGAAAAAAAACAAGAAAATAAAATAACTTCCACAAACCCAGCCGCCGTCAGTCTCCATACGTAACCTTCAATCTGTACCCCATGTCTTCCTCTTGCCAAACCCACTGTAATCTTCTCTTCACACAACCATTTGATCCTCCTACCAGTACAGTCAATAACTATTTTTCAATCTAACCATAAAGGTATAAATAGAAAATTGAGGAATAATTAAATTAAAAATTGGTAAGCCAAAACGCTATTATCTTCAGTAAAGAAGTTCTGAGCCAGATCTTAGGGAGAAGGCCACAAGGATTATGAAAAAGAAGGGATGATAATTGTGAAAATTAAAGGAAATGGTAGTTAAATTTTTAGAACTGGCGAACTCTGGTTTGGCTGCCGGCGTTATGTTCATTTAATCTATTATTTTTTTGTTCGATTAAAAAGTTGTTGCTATTGGTATAATTGATTGTCAACTATTTAAAGTGTAAGGGTGGTAGCAGTGATGGTGAAGGAGAAACTGAGTTGATGGTGCAGAAATGAGGAGGAGGGGGGAGAAAGCTGAGTTGGTGGCGGAGAGACGAGGAAGAGAGAGAGAGAAAGAAAATATGTGATATTTTTTGTTGGAAAATCAGGAAAAAATTAATATGAGACCAATTTACGCGCGCGTGAGAGAGATGAAGAACACTAAGATTTGTCGCACCAGGGTATTGGAGGTGTTAAAATGGAAACTGGAGTCAAGTTTAAGGTGTCGTATAGGTAATTTAAACCTAACCTAGTAGTTAAAAGGAGCCATGTTGTCACATGTTCTCTTTTTGAAGGACAATTTTAAACATACCCCAGTAGTTAAAAGGACCCATGTTGTCATTTCCTCCCTAGTCCCTTCTCTGTGGTCAAATTTTCTGGTTCAATTCTACTCCGATGAATAAGATGGAAAAACCAGCGGATTCTGCCGGTGCTACGCCGCGGTCAGAACCTCCCGAGATACATTCCCAGGAATCCATATTTGTCAATCTCCGCAAACTCTCCGGCGGCCTCTCTGCGTTCCAGCGATGCTTGACTGAGCTAGAACAACACATTGATTCCGTCCGGACCTCAATCGGCTCCTCTATGCTACTACTGCGAAACAATGAACAGTCAACTAATAACACTCCGTCAGCAGCGGCACTCACAGCCCCACAACCAGAACGAGAACCAGAACCATCTTGTGAATCTGACCCTTCTGAGGTGGAAGATGAAGATGAAGATGAAGATGAAGAGGAGGAGGAAGCGAAATCCCCTTGTCGTTCAGAGCTGGAAATCATGTGCGAAACGATGAACAACATTGGTCTGAAGGAATACATGATAACGCATCTCTCAGATATAAATGGACTGCGTGAACAAGTCCCTAAGGCATTGAAACTCTCTCCCAATCCTGCTAGGCTTGTATTGGAATGTGTTAACAAGGGGGGAAGCGAGAGGTATGTTAATAGTTCAAGATCATTAGCTTCTGTATTGGCTTTGGAGTGCTTGTTGTTGGCTGCTGTTGAGAATGACAAAGGGGCCAAGGAAGACGCGGAGCAGGCAGCTTTAGCATGGCGGGAGAGAATGATTTGCCAAGGAGGTGTGATAAAGGCTCACGAAATGGATGCCCGAGGTTTGTTGTTGCTCATTGGGTGTTTCGGGATTCCACAAGCATTTACAAATCTGGACATCAGATATTTGGTTACGATTAGTGATGCCTGGGTGATTGCTGGTGCCCTCAGGAGATCAAGTGTTCTCATGGAAAAGATACCAGAAATAATTGAATGGATGTTGAAGCAAAATATAGTAGTTGAGGCCGTTGACATTGCCTATACTTTTGGAATGGAGGGGAGATTTAACCCTCGTAGACACTTGACATCATTTTTACATAACTCTGAAGTGTCATTATTGAACAACATTAAGGGTCTTGAACAAGGTATTACTGTGCGTTCAGATAAAAAGAAGCACTTGTCTCATCTGAAATCTGTCAGTGAATGTTTAGGACGTCACAGGATTGATCCTTCAAAACTCCTTCCTGGGTGGCAAATCGATACGAGAATAATGAACTTGGAGAAAGAAATTGCTGAATTGAATAAGCATATAGGTGAGAAAGAACTTGCTAAATTGACTATGCTTATAGGTGATCAGAAGATGGCACAAAAGAGAAAAAATGATGAGATTGAGTCTTCGTCTTCTGGTAGTTTCAGCAACAAAGAAATGAGACACCCACATTTTCCAAATCCAAATCCATGGCCACCACAACAACATAGAGTTGTTAATCATGTTGATGATAGCAATAACACCTTATTAGGAGGTGGTGGAACTGCTGGCCACATTTATGGTTATTCTCTATCCCCATCGGTATTGCATGGAACTGTTGCAGGCTCGATACACGAAAATGTTGTTGGCTCACTGGCAGGACCTGTGGGAGGTATTGTGGCCACGGATGGAGCTGGTGCAGGTAAATCAGTGCAAGGAGGTTTAGGTGTTGATCATACACCCAGGCAAATAGGAGGTCATATTGGTCAGTTATATGGATCGCATGGTGATGCAGCCGTGTATGACAAACTGGCGTCCCACAGCTATGCTTATAGGCCATCGTCCTACTTGGAAGGCTCAAGCTCTACGGGATTGCCAAGCACCATACCCGGTGATGCTTATAGGCCTACACCATACACGGAAAGCTCTAAGGCGTTTCCAAACACCATATCTGGTGATGCCAATAGGCCACAACCATACTTGGGAGGCTCTGCAGGGTTGCCAAACACCATAGCTGGTGACGCTTCCAGGCCTCCACCATACTTGGAAGGCTCTATAGGGTTGCCAAACACCATACCTGCACCATATCAGTTTGCTGATACTGTTCCAGCAACTGAACTACACCGGAGCAGTGGCTCACGAGCAGTTGATCATGTTCCATCTGCTGCAGTTGCTCATCCTTCATCCTACTTGTACTGGAAGAGATAGTTTTGTGTTGGGCAGGCATTACTTTAGTTTCCCTCCTGGTAGTATAGCCAGTTTAGAAGTGATTTTGTGCACATAGTCTCCTTTTTAAAAAAAAATTATATTTCATGAGCTACTAAAAACCTCTGTCCAGTGTTCAAAGCGTAGCATAATGACGTCTCAATTCAACCTGGAAAAATGTCATATGTGTGGAAAGATTTAAAACTTACAATATAAAAAACCACGCAAAAGCAATAAATAACTGATTAACTTCCCTTTACTTTCTCCTGCATTTCATTTCCCTCGCTTCCACCAGACATGATCTTTTAACACTTCTTTGCTTTTACTTTCCCTCATCCAGTCAAGCTGGTCACACTGGTTCCTTTGAAAATCCTAGGTCATGGGTTCGATTCCTCAAACATGCATCTTCCTCTTTTTCCAAGTTCTTGTTTTTTTGCCCGAGATGAAATTAAATGGAGAAACATGGTTAGTGAGGATTCATATAGCCAACCCCACTTTGTTGGGACTGAGTCGTAGTTGTCGTTTGTTGTTTTTCTGATCTGTTCAATTGTTGACAGTCTGTGGGCATGCACACTTGTATATCCTGTTTGTCTCTCCATTCATACGGGTAAATGTTGAACCTGCATCTTTTTAGCTGCTCCTTTGGTGGTATAAAATGATATACTTTTCTTGTATTTAGTTTTCAATGTTTTGAACTTTTGATTTTCTTGTATGGATTGTATGCACAAGGTTGTAATTTATTGCTTGCTGCGAAATGTCTGATCTTTGGCCATTGAGCTATTCAGCCTGAGGATCCGAGCATGATTCTCATATTTATTGTCTAGAAGATACTTTTTTTTGTAGTTGACCTTCAACGTATGGACCAATCCTTTTGATTTGGGATTTGGGAATTGAATTTTTTATCTGTGTTCGTTGCTTAACTAGGTGGTTGCGTGTGTTATATTCTATTGCTGTGATGTAGAACGGCTGAAGATGATGTAGAACGGCTAAAGGTGGTTGAGTCTGTTATATTCAATTGTTGTTATTCTAACTTTGCTTCTTAGTTTTGGGCTGGTGTGTATCTGGAAATGTCATTGACGATTTGTTTTTGGTTTTGTATTTCGTACTGCAGGTAGAGTTTGACTTCATTAACATCTGTCAGTTTTTTTCTATGCAGTCCAGCTGTTGCAATGCATATAACATTTTTATTGCTCCTGAAGTCAAAATCTTTCTTAGTCATAAAAGCACCTTTTTGTTTCCCGGTGGTTACAGAGGGGAACTCCACCTGTGTGAGCTTGCTCACATTGACCGGTCCTAATTAGACAACCAGCAAACTAGTCAATACAGTGAATCCTCACATTACTAGATAAGACTGGCTAAAATTTATCGACATGGACATTGAGAATTTACATAGCCGACCTCAACTTGTCTGGGGCTGAAGTGTAGTTGTTTGTTAGTTACAGGGGGGATTGATTGGCAAAACCTTGGCCTGAAGTGTTGAAAAAGCAATCGTTGACCTCAGGATTGTCCATAAATTATACCCTTGACCATCAAGCCCACCCTTTCTGATTGTACGCATTCCCACTAGTAAAAATAATGTGTAGAAATCTATTCCTGTTGGTTAATTGTTTTGGATTGTGTAGAGAAGACATGCCAAATATATTAAATTGATGCACTTTTGGATTTTTAATGGAAGTGATTGTGCTCTGTGATATTTCCTGGTTTACTCAATGGCTGGACTCTTGATAATGAATCTTATGATTTGGAGGGTAGTTACTTAAATGGTTTGACTAGAAAGCTTCTTGCTTGTTAGAATGTTATTTGTTACTTATATAGTACTATCTTGTTGGTAATTATTTTTTTTGATAATCTAGTATCTTGTTTAGTAATATATTTAATTTCAATATTCGGTGCTTCTTGCATGAGTTTAGCATATTTGATGGACCTGTTTTTTTTCTTATCTGGTTAATGTATTGTCTGGGTTGCTAAGATCAAGAATAGTAGGTTTAGCTTTTTAGACATTTGACATTTATTATTTTTCAGTTGAGGATAAGGCAGCAGCGTGTATTTGGCATATTGATATTTAATTATTTTATTAAATCAGGGGAGGGGGTAAGGGAAAGTGCTACTGATGTTCTTTTTGTTCTCTTCTTTTGAGAGGCGGAGGTTTCTGCTGGATTGGTTGTACACCGGTGTGTATAAATCATTTTCATCTGGATGATTCAGGTTGCTAATAGGGAAAGAAATTGAGGGTGATGGTGTGATTTTGAAAATCCCTTGCTTATTTATTCTGTTATTGGTATGATTGATGGAACCGTCATTCAAACACCAGTGTATTTATTTGATTGTCTCTATCTCTCTACTGTTTACCAAGATAACGAGTATATTAAATTTATTAATCAATTGAATAAATTTGGCATGTCACGTCTTTGTATAATATATTCCTCATTCCGTGCTGTGAAGTAGCTTCCGTTACTATTTATTGTATATTCATTGGTCACCATTGATGGTTGGTTGGCGCGAATTAGAATGAGAGACCTCCGGTTCCTTCCTTTGGTAAGTACCAATAAATACGTAGTCTTCATGTGTGTGTATTTTACAGTTATTTCTTACTTCATGCGGTGCTATAATTTTCCTGTAACGTTTGTTGTTTATTTGGTGTTTCAGGTACTAAAAGTCGCTTTCTGTTGGTTAGCAGTTTACGTTTGTTGGAAAAATTACTCATGAGAGAACTCGGTCTCCTTTCTATGGTAATAATCAATATATTTCATCGTACACCCGCCTCTACTCCTTATAGTTGTGTGTTGAATATACAGATCAGACAACGCCACCATTGATTTTTGTTGCGGCAAATCCGTGGCATTTCAAAAGTCCTTTTTTCGGTGATGTAATGGGTGTAATATGATAAATCATGACTGCTTGTTTCTCCCCTACCTTTTTTTTGGTAATGGCAGTGCGTGCCGATGTGCAAGGCCTTGATCTCTTGCTTTATCTCCCTCCGTCTGTTTTCAGGTTTGTAATGACATAGAGTATCAAAACTATCATAAATCTTTTCTTCGACAACTCTCGTATAACTTCTCATTGTGTTTCCTGATCATTATCTATGACTTCATGATCTGGCCCTCACTGAAATTCTATATTCTTGGTTTATATAGTGATTCATGGGACTAATATTTGAGATTCTCACCAGATTTGATATGGCAAAAAGCCAACAATTGTCCAGAGTTTGATCAGTTGTTATTTGATGTAAATTCCTGCAGCTTCTCAAGTTACCCGAGATTCCAAACTTTTCTATTGAAGAGCCAAGTTGGTCAAACAAGGGCAAGACTGCCATTTAGGTCAGTGATGTGCTTTTCCCCCCTGTTTTATCTTCATTTCGCTCCTACGGCCTACCTATCTATCTCTTTCACCAGTTTCACTGAACGGCCACCTCTTCACCTTTCGTTTCCGGTATGTTTGGTATTTTCGTTGTTTGTTCCTTTTCATTTTGCTATCTATCTTTTCTCTGGTATTCAATTTTGTTCATGTTGGGCTAAACCAGCCCATAGATACTGTTACATAGTGTGATATTGTCCCCTTTGGCTAAGCGCAAAGCGGAAAATATCACACCATGCAAGAGTATAGACACCATGTAAGAGTATCTATGGGCTGATTTAGCCCAACAACAATGTAGGCTCCCAATTTTTCCAGCTACCAATTTGAGATTTTGTTCGCACACCCAACAATCTTCCCCTCAAGTTTAGTTCCACTTGGCCTATTGCAATGCTATATAGTTGATGTTGCATATGTGCATTAACATTACCATCTTGATCAATATTTTGCCCCTCCACTTCCTCTACTTCTGAACTACTTGGTTGAGTTAGTGGAAATTCAATTTCTAGCTCTATGAGGTCACTGACGCCATGATTTGTTTCTGCTATTGCTTTCTCCCTCTGATTGTCCAGTAAGGCAGATTCATTGAATTTCACATCCCTATTGATAATTAACCTGAAGTCCTCTGTTTTGTGCACCACAACCTGTAACCTTTCACTCCAGTTGTATACTTTAGAAATATGCACTTCTTTGCCCTCTGCTCAAGTTTGCCATCCCACAGTTCATTTGTGTTGTTTAATCCTTCGGGTTTGATACATTTTTTCTTTTCTTTTCTGGATTTGCTTGTTATGTGAATTTCAGGTTCTTTGTGTACATGCATGCATGACATCTATGTATACAGTCTAAAAAAAAAACACCTTCACATGCATCCTCTTGCTCTTCCGCGTAGGTCAGAATTCAGATGTAAAATTAACCAACACATGCACCATTTTATCGTGGACAATGTGGACATTTAGTGGGCGTTTGGACATAAGAATTGTAAAATTCCAAGAAAAAGTAAAAAAAAGTTTCAAGTGAAAATGATATTTGAAAATTGGAGTTGTGTTTGAACATGAATATAATTTTGGGTTGTTTTTGAAGTTTTGTGAGTGATCTGAGCGAAAATTTTGAAAAACTGTTTTTTGGAGTTTTTCTCTTGAAAAATTCCAAAATTCATCTTCAAGTGAAAATTGAAAATTTTATGATCAAAACACTGATTTTGAAAAAAAGTGAAATTTTTTTAATGTCCAAACGGGCTATTAATTTTGACACTGCAAGCTGCTGGGATATCTGAGAATTTTCACTCCTTTTTCTCCTTCATAGCACAAAGAGAGGGAGAGAGAGTCCGAGGTTTGTGGAGTTATCGAGATGAGTAGGGGCGTCGGCCTGTGTAGGGGTCTCACAATTGAAGCACTATTCTTTTGCTTCTATTAAATACTTTCAGATGATGGGTGAATTATGCACTTGTATGTATGTATGTATACATACTTCTGCAATATGTCAATCTGTGCCTTCAAAATTTTGGGAATTGGATATGGTCTTTTAACCTCTATTTTGTAAGATGTTATATCTGAGATACGCCGTATAAAATGATAAAATTCATAATTGCCGAGCAAGGTAACTTCCATCTCAGCATTCAGGACCTGGCTAATATCCTGGAATGTGGACTAGAAAATCTCCCTACCAAATACCTAGGTCTTCCTTTGGGACACAAAAACAAGTCGCAAGATATATGGCAAGGGGTGATTGAAAGGAGTGAAAAAAGATTGGCAAGATGGAAGAGTCAATATCTGTCACTTGGTGGCAGAGTGATTTTGGTTAATAGCGTCTTAATTGCATTGCCCTCCTATGTGATGTCCTTATTCCCAATTCCTTCTAAGGTGAGGAAAAAGATTGACTCCATGAGAAGAGAAGGAATTTCATTTGGCAAGGAAACAGTGAGAAAAGGACTATCCACTTAGTCAAATGGGATACCCTTTTGTGCTCTAGGTAGTCAGTGGGCCTAGGTGTCAGAAATCTAAAGGCTCAGAATATTAGTCTCCTGGCAAAATGGTTATGGAGGTATAACCTGGAGGAAACAGCTTTATGGAGAAAGGTAATTCAAGAGAAGTATGGCCATGAAGGACATTGGTGCACCAAATCAGTGTCATCACCTCATGGAGTGGGGGTCTGGAAAACAATCATGGGACATTGGGGATTCATTGCTGACCATTCCAGTTTCAAGGTTGGCTATGGTAGAAGAGTTCAGTTCTGGTGTGACACATGGTTTGGGCACAACCCTATGAAAGACAATTTTCCAGATTTGTATAACATTGCTGAGAATAAAAGAATTTCAGTAGCAGATGCAAAATCCATACATGGCTGGAACATTGTCTTCAGAAGAAGTCTTAATGACTGGGAGATGCAGAGTGTGGCAGATTTCTGGGAGACCTTAGAAACTTTCCAAGGTCTAACAGAAGAGGAAGATGCTTTAATCTGGAAGGGTCACAACTCAGGTTCCTTTTCAGTGAAATCTGCTTATCATCTCATAAACAATTCTCCTAATCCTGCGCAAGGTTGGCCATGGAAACAGATTTGGAGGATCGGGGTGCCCACAAAAGTTCAATGCTTCACATGGTTAGTAGCAAGGGAAGCTGTCCTAACTCAGGATAACCTCCTTTGGAGGGGAATACAGCTACAAGCTAGGCGCAGTCTCTGTGACATAGAGGGGGAATCAGTTTCCCACCTCTTTATTCACTGTCCGGTCACTGCTCAACTATGGAACTTCTACCTCAATTTGGCTGGTATATCTTGGACAATGCCCGTTAATACTGCAACTCTGCTCACCAGTTGGAACAATGGAGGGGCAAATATTAAACATAAGAAATGGTGGAAAATTGTTCCTGCTTGTATCTGGTGGACCATATGGAAAGAAAGGAATGCCAGAGTTTTTGAAAATAGACCTAGCCCTTTCCAGAAAATTAAGCTTAATAGTTTTTTGTTATTTCATTTCTGGTGTAAAGAGAGCTATAGGGAGGATGTGGACTCTTTATTAGATTTGCTAGAAGAAATGTAAACAAGTAGAATAGGTTTGGGTAGTCTCTCTTGACCCTTTGGGGGTTTGATTGTGACCTTCACAATCTCTTGTAACTTCAATCTCAGCAGCATTAAGTTGCCAGGTTGTTATATAGATACTTTATTATATGTAGAAGTCAAGGAAGGAAAGCAGATGAATAAGAATGTTGCAACTCTAAGCTTTTGTTCAAGTAGCTTCAATTGAGAAATTTGTGTGTGTATATATATATATATATATATTTTTTTTTTCTCTCACTAGAGTTTTCAGAAAGATCTCCCAGTTTTATCTTCAATTTTTGGTGTATGGCTGGTTGTGCTTCACTCTAGATATTTGTTTCCATGAAACCCCATGTATGTTGCATTCTTACAATGCTTTGATTGCTTAACTTATGCAGGCTGAAAAGATGCTGAATGCACTATTGTGTATGAACACCTCTTATATATGAAGTGAGTGCCTGTGCCACATCAAAGTGTATACCTTTTCCTTCTAGTGTATATTTGCACATGTCTATTCAAGGCACCCAAAAGTTGATGAAATGCCGATCTAGTTAAGTAAAAGAATGATTAAGCTCCCCTGACTAAGTCGAATTTTGTCTTAAGGTCCAAAGATATTCAAACAAGAAACGAATTTTGTTCCAATTGCTTTTAAAAAAACAATTAAACGTCAATCTGGTTTTGATACCCATGCTTTTTGACAAAACAATACTTAATAATTAGGCTTAAAGTGTTCTAGTCTTTTTACAGGTTCTCATTGTTGCACGTTAGTAAGAAGTGTTACCAGATTGTGTAGAAAATAAGACTAAGGATATCAGAAACCTAAACAATATTACTATTTTTTTTTTTTTTGCCAATATCAGACAAGAGCAGGTCTACAGAAAAGGTACACTTTTTAAAACTCTATTTATGCTTATTTTTTTCTTTGGTTGTACTTATGCGTTGTTTTAAACAGTACCATTAAAGCTTTGTGATTTGTAAATCATGAGCTTCAAATTTAAAATTCAGCTGAGGCACTCATCTGTCCGCATAATTATTTTTAAAAAAATGATAGAGCAAGCTAGAAGTTGACGATGAAATGTATATCCCCACTTATATTACATCTGCTGTTATTAGGAGGGGTAATAATTATATTTTTGAATTAGTAAAATGTTCGTACTTCGTATGCATTGTATTATTCTTGGAAATTTTTACTTTTCCTCCGGTAGGTGTTCTGATGCTTTTTCTCAATTATCAAATTTTCTCGTTCTCCACTTATTGCTCCGATGAATACTAGGGCGGATTCCGTCGCCGCGGGCAGTGCTACGCCACCATTGGCCATGCAATCAGTCAAAGCAGAACAGAAACAGTCGGAGTTGCAACAATCTCCAACATATTTTACACATTCGATTCCTATTGCAAATCTCCGCAAGTTCTCCAACGCGCTCTCCGGGTTCCAGCAATGCTTCAGCAAGCTACAATGGCACATTGATACCATGCGAATATCAGTTGACTCCTCTCTGCTACTACTACTGCCGCGAAACAATGAACAGTCCACTACTACCACTCTGACGGCACTGCCATTCCCAGAGCCAGAACCATCTGACCCCTCTGAAGAGGAAGAGGAAGAGGAATCCCCTGCTCATTCAGGGCTAATATCGTTTCATTTAGAGCTGAAATTTCCTCCTCATTCAGAGGTGGAAATCCTGTGCCAAACAATGAACAGTAACGGTCTGCAGAAGTACATGATAAGGCATCTCTCAAATATAAGAACACTGAAACGAAGAGTTCCAAAGGCATTGAAACTCTCGCCTAATACTGCAAGACTGATATTGGAATGCATCGGCGATTTTTATTCTCAAGGGAGCAACACTTATGTCCAAGGCTCACCTGATAGGCAGGCTAAAGTATTGCTTTTGGAGTGCTTCTTGAATATGATGGGAGAGTCCGTAGTTGAGAATGAGGTGAAGGAAGAGGCAGAACAAGCAGCTTTAGCATGGATTAAGAGGTTGAATTTCAAAGGAGGAGGTATACTACATGCTCAAGAAATTGATTTTCGGGGTTTGCTGTTGCTTATTGGGTGTTTCGGGATTCCTCGAGCATTTACAAATAAAGATATCAAGGACTTGCTGCACCAAAGTCACATCAAGATGATTTCTGCTTCCTTTAGGAGATCAAGTTTTCTCGTGGCAAAGATTCCAGAAATAATAGAGGGTATGTTGAATCAAAATATGGTAGTTTTCTCATGATTTGAGGAGAGATTTAACCCTCGTAGACTGTTAACATCATTTTTACAAGAGTCTTAACTGTCATTATTGGACAAAATTAAGAGGTATGAAGAAATGAAGGGATCACAAGATTCAGTTGTTGCTAAGAGTATTGGTGTAAGAAGGAGGTACGTGGCTGGTTTGAGATCTGTCATCCAATGTTTGGGATATCACAATATTGATCATTAGAAATTTCTCCCGGGTGGCAATTTGAAATGAAAATACACGCTTGGAGAAAGAAATTGCTCAATTGAGGAAGAGGATGAAAAGTGATCGAGAGGTGGCACGAAAGAGAAAAATTGATGAAGCTAAGTGGTTGGGCAACAAAGAAGTGAAGCACTCACATTTTCCAAATCCATCTCTGCCACAACAACGTCGAGTTGCTAATCATGTTGATGATAGCAACAACAGCTTGTTAGAAGGTGGTGGGACTGCTGACCACATTTATGGTCATTCTCCTGTTACAGGTTCGATTCATGAAAATGTTGTTGGCTCGCTGGCAGGACCTGGAGCAGGTATATCAGCAAGTGCTGATGGTATTCATGCAGGTATATCAGCTGGCACGGATGTTGTTATGCAAGGAAGTTCATATGCTGGCGGTCATGGAGGAAGTCAAGTTAATAGTACAACCGGGCGAATGGGAAGTCATGCTGGTCAGTTATATGGATCACGTGGTGATGCAGCCGTATATGACAGACTGCCCTCCCACAGCTATGCTTATAGGCCATCATCCTACTTGGAATGCTCAGGCTCTATGGGGTTGCCAAACACTATACTTGGTGATGCTTATCGGCCTCCACCATACTTGGAAAGCTCTAAGGGGTTGCCCAGCACCATATATGGTGATGTTAATAGGGCACCGCCATACTTAGAAGGCTCTGTGGGGTTGCCAAACACCATAACTGGTGATGCATTTAGGCCACCACCATACTTGGAAGGCTCTACGGTGTTGCCAAACACCATAACCGGTGATGCATTTAGGCCTCCACCATACTTTTGAGGCTCCACGGGGTTGCCAAACACCATAACCGGTGATGCATTTAGGTCTCCACCATACTTTTGAGGCTCTACGGGCTTGTCAAACACCATATCAGTAGTCCACGAGCAGTTGATGCTGTTGCATCTACTGCGCTTGTTCATCCTTCATCCTCCATGTACTGGCGGAGATAGTTTTGATTCTTTAACAATGTCTTACGAGGTTCATCTCGTTTCAAGAAAAAAAAACAGAGTTATCAAATATATTGAGCTGGGTTTGACAGCTGTTAATGATGTTTTTACACATAGGATTGCTGGTCTGCTGCAAAGATGCCCTAATCCTAGTAAAGTACTCATTAATTTAGTAATTTCGGAGGTTAAAGCACGTGAAGAGTGTAAAAAAAAATGCAGCTTTCGCTAACATAGTGTTCAGCTGATGATGAGATACATGCATGTGGATGTGCAGTTTGTTTATAAGTAGATTAGAAACCTCCATAATCTAATCATCAGAATCAACAATAATAGAAGCAGGTATGGCAAGCCTTTTCCTCTTCTTGTTCTCTATAATTTGTTAATTTGAAAAAATGAACTGCTTCAGATGTTTGAATCATTTTTCAATAAAGTTTCTTGTCATTTTCTTGTGATTCCCATTTGGTTGACTTGAAGTGAAAGTTGTTAGGATATTGATCCTTTCCACTGGATTAACCTCCTAAATGTAAGTTACATTGTTTCCTTTGCATTGCCATAAATATAATACATTTCTAACATTTACATATTAGACACTTTCTCTTGGAGACTGGATTTCATGAAATTAAGTTCTCTGGGTTGCTTTCAGCAAGCACGTGACCGTGTGAAAATCCCTAGAATTTCTAATTATGACAGGAAACTGGAAGGAGAATAGAAAAACTATCATCCACATCTATAGTGCTACACAATTATGGTGAAGCTCCTACAACAACATGCACCAATAGATGATATCTATAGTCCAATAAACCAGGAGGAAGCTGATCGGATTCTTTTGTTCAGGCTGACTCTAATATGGCCGTAATTTTGATTCTATTATGATACCTCCCTCTAGCATAATAGCAAAAAACAAGACAGGAAAAAATAAAGGCAGAAAAAGAGATAGGAAAGGAATAACGCCAAATCGTACAAGTGAAGGAGATGGTCATGGAACTGGCTCTGTTTTTAATTGTTTTTAACTATATCCTGAGTTTCTAATGACGACCTCTGTATCTGTGTTTGTATGTTTGTTTTGCATCTGATGACCTTTCGCCGGTGTGATATTCCTCAACCTCTGCATGAAGTCTGTGTTATTGATTTGATAATATTTTGATCTTATGTTTAAATGTCTTGAGTGCCTTTATTTCCCTCTTCGTTTTTCTTTTGTCAATCTTGTGATAGTAGGCCTCATATCAAAATTTGGCTTTCGTTTGGTAATATAACTTGTCTGTTTTATGGGCTCGACTTTGTGCTATAGATTTCTTTTTAGGTGGCTGCACGGTGATGTATAGTTAGTTACTGAATGATAGGACACAGGGTCCCTAAATTCTGCATTTATTCTAAAAGCTTATAGTTCAATAAACATATGGATATATAACAAACAGAAGCAACAAGCAGGGTCCAGTTTGTACTAGTAAATCTGGCATTTCAATACTGACTGGCCACACATTCTACAACACCTTGATCTGGAAGATACAACAGAGTGCTAGTTAGCCAGAAACCCTATCTGTCTCCTACTTTAATAATTATGAGGAATGTTATTCAGTAAGACTAGAATAGCTACGTAGATCTTCAATTCACTTCCTCGTGCTTATATGATAAGTTATACTATTTTGTGTTTTGATGGTTTGCCAAACAGTATCGAACATGGGAGAAATACGAAGATCTTTGGCAATACAAAGATCAGATTCATGACTACTTGAATCTCTGTGGCGCCGCGGTCGTCGCCAATTCAAGTGGGGGAGAGTGTGCCGACCCGCCGGATCCTTCCCGAAATTTCCCTCCATAGCTGCCCAAGAAATTCAAATCTGCCTGGCTAGACAACTTCAGAAACAGCAATGATAGCCTTCTAGCATGCCTGCCAGCAATGATGGCCTTTTTGCATGCCTGTCAGCCTTGGCAGCAGGCCTGACAGCTTTTTTTCAGCATGCCTGGACAGAATGATTACTTCTCTGCCTGCCTGACAGCTCTTTTACAGCATGCCTGGATGGAATCATTGCTGGTCACCATGCCTAGCAGCAGCCTTAGTTTACTTTTCCTGCATTTCCAGCCATGCCTGGATAGATAGGCTATAAATACATGTATAAACACAGTCAATAAGCATCTCATACTTTACTTGTAACTTCTCTTTATTTTGAATATAACCAGAAAATTGGCCTTGGCCTCCAATCCCTCTTGTGTGCCTTTGACTCTTTTCTTTCCAGCTTGTGTGTGTAAGAAGTATTGCCATTGTTAACACGTTTTGTGTTGTTCATTCTCTTGGACTGAAACTAAGCCTTAGCATTTTAGCTAGCTAGTTGTCCTCACGGTGGTTGTTGAAATTAATCCCGTGACAATTGATAGGAACCAGTTGTGATCAGTTCCTTTGTCCTTCATATGATATGTTACTTTGTTGTGTTTTGATGCTTGGTCAAACGTTCTCAAGGAACCAGATATGGACCAAATGTGATCAGTTCCTTAGTCGTCGTACAGTCAACTCTATAACTGTAAAAATTTTCTCATTGTACCAACTGGCAACAGTGCAGCGGCGCACAACCGCTGCTTACTAGAGGCCAACCTAAAAGATGAAATGTACTTATCTATTCTCACATGATCTCTCGTATAAAAAACATGTTACAAGGTTTGACCTAACACTTGAAAATCTAAAAATCACATTCTATCAAGTGTTAGCCGCCACTGCTCTCGAGGTTCACTCAAGAACAAAGCTGCTATAAACTCAAGGACTAGATCCCAATACTGAAGATGTCTTAAGTCCTTAGGTTTGTTGAGTTTCTTCTTTACTCGTAATCTTACACTACTTTCGAAAAGTGCTTTTGTAGCACAGAATTCAACCGTTGTTGTTTTAGTTTTCTTGACTAGAGTTGGTCAAAGTTTGTTTGCGTTGTAATAAAGTTGTTGCAAAGGGCTTAAGGGCTTACAACATAGTTATTGTATGGGGTAAGGGATTAAGAGGTTAATTCCTAGATTGTAATAAGTTGTAATATGAAGTTGCTCGGTTTAGTGAAGTTGGAAATCCTACTCTAGTAGGTCGTGGTTTTTAATCCCTTGAGCAAGAAGTTTTTCACGTAAACATCGTGTGTCATTTACTTTCTGTTTCTTTACTGTGGGAACAGACAGAGAACCTACTGTTTGGTGTACTCTTAATTTCAATCCTTATAGGTTAAGTCCAATATACAAATTGATTTTAAATTTATCTACAAAATGCGTACAATCTAATAGAACATTCTTTTCTAACTTTCTCATGCTTGCAACGCAAAAAAATCATTCATCCCTTTGTTCATTAACTTGTTAAGAAAATACTTCATTCACTCGTGAGGATATAACATAATGGTTAGTTACTCAAAAATTAATAGTTAGCTTCGTCCTAGTTTATTCTAGACTTCTTTCCCCCTCTCTCTCTCCTTCTCTTTCTACCAATTTCATGAGGAAAATGTTCTTAGAAGAACAAAATCAAATATGGTGATGTAGTGGATCTTTTGAACGATTAAAGCCGGGGGACATCATATTTGTTGATGGCCATTATTGGGCCTTCTTTATGCATTTCTTCAATGTTGATCTAAGCCGAGAGTCTATCAGAAATAACGTCTCTACCTGCACAAGGTAGGGTAAGGTCTGCGTACACTCTACCCATTCTATCTTCCCCAGATCCCACTTGTGGAATTCATTTGGTATGTTGCTGTTATAATGACAGTGCTTCTAGCGCAAACAACCGAGGGGTCGTATGGTTTGCATACAGCTAATGCCAGGATAAGTTATGCTGAGATTAATTATCTTGGTATTGTTTTTTATCCATTGTTTGATATGTTGTATAAAAAATAACAAATGCATAATTTCTAAGAAGAAGGTATAAGTTATCCCGACACTAATTATCCACCCTCTGCAAGGTATAAGTTACCCCGGTACTAATTTTAATCCCGGAATAACTTATACCAGACAATTGATTTCTCGCCTTGTAGTTTCCTCCCTATTTCCCCTTACCCTATCCTCAATGTAATAAAAATTTTAAAATATTATAATTGAACACTCACAAACATTTCTCATCTTAATATTTATTGATTTTTTTTTTTTTTTGCATTATACATAAGAAATACTTTAAAAATCTCTCTCTATATAATAGATATTACTGATTGAAAAATATCAATTTTGAATAAGAAATAGATTTTTATAACATGTTTAGTCTAATATCAAGCTTCCATACAGATTGAAATGCGATAATAAATTGACATTGCTTGCACAAAATCTTTTTCACCTAACAACTAGGATGCGCAGTCCCTTTACAAACAACTCAAATAAAAGAAAGAAAGAAAATTATCACCTCTTAAAAAGTCATTAAAAAAAATTTCAAGTGAAAAATAGGTACCAAGAGTTCGTTTGGTCAAATTGTCAAAGACTATCTTTTTTAAAGAAATATTACTGTTCAAAAATGTTTTCCGAAAAAGTACGTTTGTAAAATAGCAATTTTTGTTTGGCTAATCTATTAAGTAGCGGTTTTTGCAACCAAAATGTATTTGGTCAATCATTCCAAAAGGTACTTTTGAATTCAAATTAGGAAATAGGACCGTAAAAAATTAGTTTGCAATTAGTATTATTTAAAAGAAATAAATAAATTTAAATATTTATTATAATAAACATATAATTTAAAGATTTTAATCAATATAAAATATAGTTATTTCAAAGCGATAATATTGGAATATCTAGAACAACTTATCATTTACGTGATGATTTGAATATATCAAACTAAAGCACTCAATATGAATTAAAAATCTACTCTTATAAATCACTATATAAAAGAAGAGATCTATTTATAGTAGAGAGATTCCAAAGCGAAATTGGAAAAAGAGAATAAAATATGATAGAATAAAAAAGAGAAGAAATGTATGGTAAAAAGAGAAAAAGAAAATAGAAATTTTAAAATAATAAGGAATAGTTTGAAAAATATAAACTTAAAGTAAGGATATTTTGTCTTTGAATAATTTAATTTTCTGCTTATCGGAAGAAATTACAATTTGTAGCTTCTTTTGAAAAGCAAAAATAAATTGTTTTTATTGTTGCTCAAAACTATTTTTTTTTTATTTAGGTCAAACATCTCAAGTTTTTTAAAAAACACTTTTTAAACAACAAAAAAAAACAAACGAATAATTTTTATTTCCGAGAAACTTGGCCAAAAAAGCTATAAGTCGCTCTTGACATGACATCTCAAAGTGGTAGTACACATCAAGTACATGAAAGTAGTACTAAGTCGCGCGCAAAGATTAAACGTTTAATTATTAGAAATTTCTGACGAATTCAAAGACAAATTTATTTATATACCAAAAGAAGAAGAACAATGTGGAGAAGCTGAGGAAAGAAATGCTAAAATAATGTAGTATTATATTACACTAATTTAGATAAAGTTTTCATAGTCGCTCTAAATATACATCTTAAATAAATAAATAAATAAATAAAAAAGGCATCTAAAAGATGAGAAAGACTAGATCTACTTATTGCGAAATTATTAAATTTTTTTATTCTGAAAATTTTGACGAAATTTTATATTGGTAGCACTTTCACTTTTTCATTTTCTTTTTCCTTTTATTTAGAGGAGGGAGAAAGAGAAAGACCCAATTGGAATAGAACATTGCATTTCTAAAATGTAAATAACGATTCCTTTTTTTTTTTCGGTCTTCCATCCGGTGTCCGGTACCTGCATTGGAGCCCGACTATATTAGGATTCGCGCTGTGTAGGGCCTCATTCGGGGGAAAGCGCTCCCTACCAAAGATTTTTCCATACCCAGAAGTCGAACACGAGACCTCTGGCTAAGAGAAGTGCAATCATATCCACTGCAATACATCTTTTTGGGGTGTAAATAACAATTCAAAGAATGAATGTAGCTCTATAACTAATTACAACTATAAGCTGCCAATTATTTCAACGAAAAAAAGTGAAGATATAGTGCATGGTCAATTGTACCAGTTTTGTCCAATTCAAATGGCATCGTAAGCAAAGAAATTAATTAAATGCAGATAAGTACATAACTAGTGCAAATTAAGTGCGCGTTTGGATATAAGAATCGTAAAATTTCGGGAAAAAAATGATATTTGAAAATTAAAGTTGTGTTTGGACATGAATATAATTTTGGTTTGTTTTTGAAGTTTTATGAGTGATATGAGTGAAAATTTTGAAAAATTCATCATCAAGTGAAAATTTAAAAATTTATGATCAAACACTGATTTCAGAAAAAGCGAATTTTTTTTATTAAAAAAGTAAAAATTTTCTTATGTCCAAACGGGCTCTAAATGTATCATAAGCAAAGAAATTGAAATAAAGATGAGTATACAATAAGTCCAGCGTAAGGTACCACTCATCAAGACCATAAATATATCATTCGTAAATTATAGCTAATTTTGGAGGCTAGTTATAGCTAATTTGACCTCTCGATCAGAAGAATATACTATACTATTAAAAAGATATTCCCCCCGAATAGGAAATTAAAGATACAGAAAAAAAAACTTTTAGTGAGATTAATAGTTTGATTAGCCAAGATATCCAAATCTGCTTATTTTAAGAAGTATTTTTGTCACGGGATATTTTTTGAAAAAAAATACTTTTGGAGATTAACAACTTATATTTGTTTAATTAATTTGAAAAGCATTTTCTTCAATATTTAACCGGCAATTTATTTTTATCTAAGGTTTCAAAAAGTGCTTCTAGCTAGGAAGTTATTTTTCAACTTCTCAAAATTTGTTGCTACTCAAAAACTTGGCAAAACAATCTAAAAATATGCAAAAAAAAAAAAATTTAAAAAAAATAAAAGATATTTTTTTTTATTTTTGAAAAACTTGGCCAAACCATCTATAAAACCCCACACTAAAATAATATTAGGTCAAGTTTGTTACAATTATTAAACTGCATCATGTTGTTACTTTTTCTTTCTTTAAGTATGATATGATATATGAGATTTGAATTGACTTTAGGTATATAAAAAGCTTAAGATTCAATAATTTGTAGTGATTGAAAAGTTCTACACTTTATTTATTCCTCCCTTTGTTCTGTTCACACTAAATAGTTTAATGGTTTTATTTTACGCATTTACTGAATCTTGCACTTAGTGGTTATTGGTTAATGTAATTAACTATATAATAATTTGCGAAGGCAAACCAATTCCATTAATTATTTAGAAATTTTAGCAATTAGAAAGTGTCAAATGTATGGATTAAATTAATAAAATTTGACATAGTCTTAGTTTAACTAAATTTAATGAGATCACAACGATGATTTCAAGCAGATGAGTTGGATTAAGGTTTTGCTTAAATGCTTGAATAGTGGAGGATTACGAGATCTTTACATGTTTCTATCTTAACTACTACAGTGGATTAAATATCTTGGGTATTTTAATTTATTATTATCGTTTTTATTAAGTATGCATTAAGTCAAATGGAAAAGAATGTTTTATGGTCCAAGACATAGCTTTAACGGAGATTTCGTGTCAGTTTCCTTCTCTCGTGCCCTCCGTTAGAAAACAACTACAACGTCGACGGCTCAGTAAATAACCGGTAAATAAGGCTATGTGCTATGAAAAAGCGGAAAGAGAGTGTGAACACAACATTAACCACTAGCTGTTTAAGATCAACCCTATCGAACTAGCTTCGTCCTCGATACGAAGAAGAACAATGTTCAACTACCTCCTAACATACAACCGTAATGTTTGACCTTCACACCTTCCTATCAAGGGTCATGTCCTCGAAAATCTGCAGTTGTGTCATGACCTGCCTGATCACCTCTCCCAATACTTCTTAGGTTGCCCTCTACCTCTTCTCATACCCGTCAAAGCCAATCGTTCACACCTTCTCACAGGAACATCAAGGCTTCTCCTCCGCACGTGTCCGAACCATCTGAGCCTCGCTTCCCGCTTCTTGTCATCCACAGGAGCCACCCTCATCTTCTCTTGAATATTTTCATTCCTAATCTTATCAATCTTAGTGTGCTCGCACATCCACCTCAATATCCTCATTTCTGCTACTTTCATCTTCTGGATATGAGAGTTCTTAATCGGCCAGCACTCTATCCTATACAACATGGCCGGTCTAACCACCGCTCTATAAAACTTACCTTTGAGTATCAGTGGCACTTTCTTGTCACATAGGACTCAAGATGCTAGCCTCCATTTCATCCGCCCCACCTATACATCGTGTGACATCCTCATCGATCTCTCTGTCTCCTTGGATAACCGACCTAAGTCTTGGGGATGGCCAGTGTTCCAAGCCTCACGTCCATGCCCACTTCCCTCGACTCGGTGCTGGACTTGAACTCCAGGTAATATCTTAGTCCTTTTCAACTTAAAACTCTTAGACTCAAGGGCCTCTCTCCAAATACTCCAACCTCTCGTTAACACCCCCATCGCGTCTCATCAATCAAAATTATATCATCAGCGAATAACATAAACTATGGCACATCTCCTTGAATATGGTATGTCAGTGCATCCATCACCAGGGACAATAAGAACGGGTTAAGTGCCCCATAACAACTGAGAGATATACAAATCACCTCCCACAGTCTTAACCCGGGTCTTAGCTCCATCATACATGTCTTTGATCGCTCTAATGTAAGCTATCGACACACCTTTTGCTTCTAGGCATCTCCAGAGAATCTCTCCCCCGAACCTTGTGCCCTCCCATAGAGTTACCAAATAAAGAAAATCCTGATGATATTTGTATTTATGTATTTAATTTAAACTTATTAGAAATCTTGTTATTTATGATTGGGGTAGTCAAGTGTACAAAGTATTCTTTATTTACGTAAAGTTTGGGGAAGGATCGCACGACAAGGGATGTGATGTAGAAAACCAACCCTAATACAAACATTAATAGTTGCTTCCAACCTTTCACGACTCGAACACGTAACCTATATCACACGGAAATAATTTTACCGTTACTCCAAAACTCTGTCTTCTTTATGGTTAAAATAATTAATTTTCTCTACTAACTAGCATCATATCAACTTCTGATCTTTCAGTCCCACGCAGTATTTCTTTTATTTCTTAGACTCGGTTGAATGTTTATGAAGTTTGAGACGTTTAATACATATAATATATTGCAAGGTTTAAAATAAAATCAGACATTCATTAGTATATTTAATGTGGACCTTTGGCATTTGCTTAACTTAATAGAATAAAAATTAAATCGTTGAAAAGACGAAAAGGAAAGTACTAGACCTATTTAAAATTGTTAAAGAAAATTCTTATGAAGAATGAAATATATCATATGAACATGTGAAAGTAATAAAAGACTTATATATCACTTAGCCACGACGGAGATGGAAAAAACTAAATAACTCAAGTGATTATTAGTTTCTTTCCCCTTTTGGGTATATTGTTATAGGAGAGAGGAGAGTTGACCGATAAATCAAGATCTTTTTGATACATTAGAGAAATTAAATGTAATATTAATATCTTTTATAAATTGTATGGATTAAAGACAATATTGCCAATCATTAAACAGTCTACTTGTACCAATGTGTAAAAATTGCGCGGGCACCTTATTTGGTCGCCCCCATTTAACCTATACCCGCTTTTTTAAAAACTTTTAACTTGTACCCACTTTTTAAATAACTTCAGCTCCCATTTCCCTTGCTGAGCTGAAGTTCACTAGTTAAGCTGAAGTTCCCAAGTTATAAAGACAACAACTTCAGCATACGAGGCTGAAGTTCCCCAATTACAAAGACAAACTTCAGCTCTAGAGACTGCTATTCCTCCACAACTGAATAACTAAGTTGAACCACGGCAAGACTACCCTCATATGAATATGTACAAGGAATACCTTTCGGATAGACTAAATCTTCTTTATAAGAATAAGGATCATTGTTAATTTTAGCCATTGGACAATCGATTTTGGTAGTGAAAAACTCAACTCCACAATCATTACAATCAGCAGAGACATTTTCATTCAACTTTCCTGCAAATGAATAATAATGGGATAAAACTTTTGAAAGGGAATTTTCAAGATGTTCAGATATAACGTTACTTGGTTTGTAACTGGGGGAACTTCAGCTCTAGAGCTGAAGTTCCCCATTTACTAGAGCTGAAATTTGCAAGCTATTTCAGGCCCGTCTACTAGAATGCTGAAGTTTTGCGTGATTGCCTTTGCTACTTCAGCCCCGCATGCTGAAGTTATGCGCAAAAGCGAGTACGAATGCAATTATTTTTACAAAGTGGGTATAAGTTAAAACGCGGCACAAAAAGTAGGTACGGATGCAAAAGTTGTCGGCTTCTCCACTACAATCCACTAGTAGTTTTTTTGGCCAAACCTTTCCAAGATCAAAGGGGTTTGTGTTCTTTAAAAAAAGTATTTTTTAAAAAAGTTTGAAAGTGTTTGATCAAGCTTTTAGAATAAATTTTTTTTTGAATAGAAATAGAAGTAATTTTTAAGAAATAAAAAATAGCTTCGCACCGACGTTTAAAAAGAATACTAATTAAAATAAGTTGATTTTAAAAGTTTGGCCAAATAAGCAACTGATTGTAGTTGGTCAAGGGAAGAACTTCATTATTTTTTCTTGGCCATGTAGTCGTCAGACAATTTTCCTTTTCTTCTTGATGTGGTGGTTAAGGCGGCGGTAATAAAGTTTAACGGTATTAATGAGTGTATTTTTAAAGGGTGTCGATGTCTATGCAGCAACGGACCTAAAATTTTATGCAGGCGGATTCAATCGGAGAAATCTATGACTAATATAAGCGGCATCAGACATGAAAAGCAAGTTTTTGTCTTTGTTGTTCACAGCGTAATCTCATACTAAAGTCCTCTTAAAGTCGGTGCCCTATATTTTAAACAAATTTTTGCTTATTCTAAATTAAATAATTTAACTTCATCTAATCTATTAAACTCTAACAGTAAAAATTTGTCCAATTTTGAAATTTATTGCTCTAAGAAATTTGATCGATTATAAAATTTTGTCATTATTTATAAGTAATTACGTTATTATTTGCAAAAAAGACAATAAGAAAAGAGTTACAAACTATTTAAATTAACATTAATAATTAAAAAAAGAGAGCTTATGAACAAAATAAAAAAATTAAAATATAAAACAACGAAAAAATTTCTAACATAAACTAAATTAAATTAAACTAACAAATGATAAAAAATTTCAACAAATATACTTGCAAGTCTTGGCAAAATTTATGAAAGAGAGACGAAAAGTGCCTTTTGAAGTAAAATAAACTTCAATATAATTTCTATTGAATTTAAGTGTAACGACCCGATCAGTCGTTACGTAGAACTTGCATTATAATTGCTGTTATTGACTTGTCATAGGTTGGTTATACTGTTATTGATGTGTTAGAGTTGGTAGGCTTGAAATCGGAATGGTTGTAGTGAGAGTTTAGTCACTTAGTCTTTAAAAATAGCCTTAAAATTGGAAAAGTCAATTGAGAGTTGACTTATTGGTAAACGACCTCGAAATGTGGATTTTATGGCTCGGTAGCTCCGTTAGGTGATTTGGGACTTAGGAGTGTGTTCGAAATATTTTTGTGATGTCCGGTGTAGAATTAGGCTTCAATTGGCGAAAGTTGGTTTTGGTGATTCCGGTCAGCAGTGGAAAATAGGCTATCGGGGTCGGAATAGAATTCCAGAAGTTGGACCAGGTTCGTAATGTCATTTTGGATATGTCTGCAAAATTTCAGGTCAATCGGAGTTGTTTTGGATAGTTTAGGCATTGTTGGTGGATTTTAGAAATATCAAAGTTCTTAGGCTTGAATTCGATGTGATTTTGGTGTTTAGATGTTATTTTTAGTGTTTTAATAGTACAAACTAAGTTTGAATGATCATTTATGATGTGTTGGTAAATTTGGTTGGAGTCCCGAGGGGCTCGGGATTGACTTCGGGTGGTTAACGGACACTTCCGGACTTGAAAAATCTGTTGTTTTGCTGGTATGTTGCAGGGTGTAAATTCCTCTATGCGATCGCGGGGTGTCATGTGCGATCGCATAGGTCTGTTGGTGAGACCCCAGAATTTGTTCTGTGCGATCACATGTGAAGTGGTGCGATCGCAGAGTAGAGAGGGAGGAGGCAGTGCGATCGTGTGAGAGTTGTGCGACCGCACTAGGGTCTTGGCGTGTGGGGGAAGGGTTGGCTGGTGCACTGTGCGACCGCGTGCACAGCACTGCGATCGCATGAGGGAGTGGAGAAGACCCTGTGCAAACGCGCCTGGGAGCGTGCGAACGCACATGGTATTTTATTAAAAATCTGGGCAAAATATAATTAAACCCTCCGTGACCATAACCTATTTTAACACCATTTTTGAATGGGAAGAAGCTTTTGAGGCGATTTTGAAGAGGGAAAATCAGTGTTCTTTATAAAGATAAGTATTTTGGACCTTAAAACTCGATTATAGGTGATTAAAGAACATAATCTCAGTGTTTAAGTCATGAAAATCAGTAGAAAAGGTGGGGTTAAGGCTTGAGATTATGAGACCTTTAAGGATTGATTTGAGGAGTCAAACGAACTCCGATTTTAGCGTTCTTTATATGTACGGGCTCGTGAGATGATGAAGAAAATTTTAGTATAAAATTTGTCGAGTTCTGAGATGCGGGCCCAGGGGTCGGGTTTTGACCGATTTCCGGTTTTGTGCTTAAAATCAATATTTTTTTCAATTGGAATTCATTCCTTTAGCATAATTTGATGATAAAAATCTAAACTTGGTAGATTTGGATCATTCGGAAGTGGATTCGAGAGGAAAGCATATTTCGGAATAGTTTCCGGGTTAGTTTGAGATAAGTAATATCTTTAAATCCTGTCATGAGGGTATAAAATCCCGGACTGTGCACCCTTTCACGGGTTTTGGAATGCAAAGGTTGGAACTTTGGAAAGATATTCCCTATTTAGACAACTATTGAGTTACGAAACCGATTTTAAGCATATACTTAATAGTATTGATATATATTTTGATATGATTTGGGCCGTAAGCCATGTTTGGGGCCTAGTGCCGATCTGTTTAACCCTTGGGGATTGTTTTTACTATTTTTCTCACTTGATATGTTGTGGCTTTCACTCAGTGTTTTTCTTGATAATGGTTTTGACACTCAGAGTATTTTGATACTATTTATTGAAAAGAAAATACTATTTTTGGGTCGAGAACCTGGTATACCTATGGCCTGAATGGCATGTTGAGAGTGTCTGACTGAGTTAGGTTGCGGGCTAATATTGTGAGGATGCTATGATATGAGTGAGGTTGTGGGCCAATATTGTGAGTGATTTATGTCATGATATGGCTTGTTATAGCGCTTGGGCTGTAGGAGCCCCTCCGGAGTCTGTACAGACCCCAAGTGAGCGTAGGTACCTATTGAGTGCGAGTGATGCCTGATGGGCTGATACTGAGTGATTGTGAGGTTGCATGATAGGTTGATACTGAGTGATTGTGAGGTTTCCTGATGGGATATTGTTATGAGAAACGAATTATGGCCCGAGGGGCAGATTTATGATGAATTTATTGAGTTTTTGAACTATGATTCACTTCATTTTTCAAACTGATTTTTCTGAGAGTTTTACTGAGATATATTGAAATTATACTTGCTTCAAATGATTTTTGGAAATTTTCTTTTCGAACTTATTTATTTGATGAATACTTTATGGTGACTTGGTGTTTTACTGTTTTTGTGAATCAGTGTATATGTGCTGTGTGTTTCATATTTCTCCGGCTGTGATTTATTTTCATTACCACTAAGTTGGCGTACTCATCATTACTCCTCATGCCTATGTGCACAGATACAGGTACCAATTTGGAGCAGTAGTTGTCTTGTTCGTTAGCAGCAGCTTTACGGGATTTCGAGGTAGCTGTGCAGCGTCCACAACTTCTCAGTTTCTCTTCCTTATTTAGTTTTAGCATTTCATTCCTGGACTTTATTTAAGACATTAGTAGAGTTAGTTTTGTTTCGTAGATGCTCGTGACCATGTTGACTCGAGTCTTGGGAGATTTTGTTTAGAGTTGTTTAGACTATTATTGGGGCGCTAAGACTTAAAGAAAATTATTCTAAGCTTTGATTGTTGTTTATTATTGAATTGTGAATTATTATAATCGAACAAATGCGTAGTAATGCGATGGTTGGATAGCCTAGTTCCACGATAGGCGCCATCACGGCCTGTTAGGATTTGGGGTCGTGACAAAATGGTATCAGAGCTCTAGGTTGCATAGAACTCAACGATCATGAGCAGGTTCAGTAGAGTCTTGCGGATTGGTACGGAGACGTATGTACTTATCTTCGAGAGGCTGCATAACTCTTAGGAAACATCTCTATCTTTCTTGAACTCTTTCGTGCTAATCTATTGATTCTTGAAATCTAAACTTACGTTGTTTCATTCTCTCACAAATGGTGAGGACACGTAATACCGATCAGGGTGATCAGACACCAGCCAGACCCATAAGGGGTTGGGGCCGTGGTAGAGATAGGGGACCAACCCATGCAGCAGACAGGACAGTACAATAGGATCCCTTATCGTTCATGATCAGTTTCCCGCTGATGGTTCTCCAGTGGGACAGGCTCAGGCACCGGCAGTGCCTATGGTTATTCCGGGTCTTCAGGAGACCCTGGATCAGATATTGATGGTGTGTGCCAGTTTGGCTCAGGCAGACGCTACGTCTACTACTGCCACTGCAGTTCAGGTCGGGGGAGGCGTTCAGACTCCAACTGCCCGGACACTTGAGCAGGTTGTACAGGGTATTCAGTCACCGGGGTTAGTCCTAGCCCAGCCTGTTGCCCCAGTTCGGGGACTATGTGGTTCCTGCTATGCTTGAAGATGAGCAGCGCAGGCTGGAGAGGTTCAGCAGACTTTAGCCTTCGCTTTCAGCGGTACAGAGGGCGAGGATGCCTAAGGGTTTCTAGATTGCCAGAGGATGCTACGTACTGAGGGTATTTTGGAGACCAACGGGGTCTCATTTGCTACATTTCAGTTTGCTGGTGCTGCTTTCACTTGGTGGGAGGCATTTGAGAGGCGTAGGCCGGTTGGTTTAACACCACTCACCTGGCAGCAGTTCTTCATGCTCTTTTCGGAGAAGTATGTTCCTTAGTCCCATAGAGAGGAGCAGCGCAGACTGTTTGGGCAACTGGGCCAGGGAGATTTGTCAGTTACTCAATACGAGATGAGGTTTTCTGAGTTGGCTAGGCATGCTTCTGAGATTGTCCCTATTGACAGGGAGCGTATAAGGAGGTTTGTAGATGGTCTCACGTATCAGCTTCGGATTTTGATGACCAGGGAGAGAGTGTCTGGAGCTACATTTGAGCAGGTAATTGACATTGCTCGGGACATTGAGTCGGTTCGTAGGTAGGAGCGTGACGAGAGGGAGGCCAAAAAGCCTCGGGGATCAGGTAGCTTCAGTGGTGCCCCTTCCAGAGGGCAGTTTCAGCACAGTAGAGGTCGTCCATTTAGACCTCCACAGCCAGTTTGCCCAGCTTACAGTGGTATATCTTCGGGGCAGGTTCCTCGCAGTTGTTATCAAGGATGTTCATCTTTTAGTGCCTTTCCAGTTCAGAGTTCTTCCAGGGCATCACCTTATCAGAGTTCTTAAATGCATGGTTTGTCTGGTGGTTATCATGGTGGCAGGGGTTCTCGTCAGTTTTCATCTCCAACTCTAGGTGGTTGTTATGAGTGTGGAGAGTTCGGTCATAAGTGGAGGTCGTGTCCCTGTCGTCCTATTAGTTCATCTCAGCAGAGGGTTCAACCCTCGGCTTCAGCCCCAGTCCCTTCACCACCTACCCAGACAGTTAGGGGTGGTGGTCAGGCAGCTAGAGGTCTCCCTAGAGGAGGAGGTCGAGCAGGTGAAGGCCAACCACGTATCTATGCACTTTCGACTAGGCATGATGCTATGGCCTCAGATGCGGTGATTACAGGTACTATTTCAGTTTGTCACACTGATGATTTGGCTTTATTTGACCCTGGTTCCACGTACTCGTATGTTTCATCTTATTTTGCCCACTTTCTGAATATACCTCGTGAGTCTCTAGTTATGTCTGTTCATGTTTCGACTCCGGTGGGCGATACTATTATTGTGGACCGTGTGTATCGGTCATGTCTTATATCTATTGGGGGTCTGGAGCCCGAGTGGAATTGATGTTACTCAGTATGGTTGACTTTGATGAAATTCTGGGCATGGATTGGTTATCACCATGTCGTGCTATCCTTGATTGTCACGCTAAGATCGTGACCCTAGCTATGCCCGAAATTCCAAGAGTTGAGTGGAGAGGGTCTATAGAGCATGTGCCTAGCAGAGTGATTTCTTATTTGAAGGCTCAATGTATGGTTGAGAAAGGGTGTGAGTCTTATCTTGCTTTTGTGAGGGATGTTAGTAGTGAGACTCATTCCATTGATTCCGTTCCTGTAGTCCGAGATTTTCCAGACGTATTTCTTGCAGACCTGCCAGGCATGCCACCTGACAGGGATATTGATTTTGGTATCGACTTGGTGCCAGAAACGCAACCTATATCTATTCCACCTTATCGCATGGCACCAGCGGAGTTGAAAGAACTGAAGGAGCAACTTCAGGAACTCTTAGATACGGGGTTCATTCGGCCCAGTGTGTCACCTTGGGGTGCACCGGTGTTGTTTGTGAAAAAGAAAGATGGCTCCATGCGTATGTCTATTGATTACAGGCAGCTGAATAAGGTTACGGTGAAGAACCGGTATCCTTTGCCTTGTATTGATGACTTATTTGGTCAGCTTCAGGGAACTAAGGTATTCTCCAAGATTGACTTAAGGTCTGGGTATCATCAGCTGAAGATTCGGGCATTCCGAAGACTACTTTCAGGACCAGATATGGTCATTATGAATTCCTGGTTATGTCATTTGGGCTGACCAATGCCCCATCCGCGTTCATGCAATTTATGAACAACTTGTTTCAGCCTTACCTTGATTCGTTCGTCATTGTATTCATTGATGACATCCTGGTTTATTCTTGTAGCCAGGAAGAGCATGCTCAACATTTGAGGGTTGTGTTACAGAGATTGAGGGAGGAGAAGCTTTATGCAAAATTCTCCAAGTGTGAGTTTTGACTTGGTTCAGTAGCTTTCTCGGGGCACGTGGTGTCTAGTGAGAGCATTCAGGTTGATCCAAAGAAGATTAAGGCGGTGCAGAGTTGGCCCAGACCGTCCTCAACTACTGAGATTAGGAGTTTCCTTGGGTTGGCAGGATATTGCCATCGTTTTGTGAAGGGATTCTCTTCTATTGCTTCGACTTTGACTAGATTGACCCAGAAGGGTGCTCCATTCAGATCGTCCGACGAGTGTGAGGAGAGCTTTCAGAAGCTCAAGTCAGCATTAACCACAGCTCCGGTTCTAGTTTTGCCTACTGGTTCGGGTTCTTACACAGTCTATTGTGATGCTTCTAGAGTTGGTTTGGGAGCGGTATTGATGCAGGACGGTAGGGTGATTGCCTACTCATCTAGACAGTTGAAGGTGCACAATAAGAACTATCCAGTGCACGATCTTGAGTTAGTTGCCATTGTTCATGCCTTAAAGATTTGGCGGCATTACTTGTATGGGGTACATTGTGAGATTTTCACTAACCATCGTAGCTTGCAGTATCTGCTGAGGCAGAAGGACTTGAATTTGCGTCAGAGGAGATGGTTAGAGCTTCTCAAGGATTATGATCTTACTATTTTGTATTATCCGGGGAATGCCAATGTGGTGGCCGATGCCTTGAGTCGCAGAGCTGAGAGTTTGGGGAGTCTAGCTTACCTTTCAGCAGCAGAGCGACCTTTAGCACTTCATGTTCAGGCTTTAGCATGTCAGTTGGTGAGGTTGGATTTGTCAGACCCTCCGCGGGTATTAGCTATCATGGCTTCCCGGTATTCTCTCTATGATCAGATTAGAGCTCGCCAGTATGATGACCGACACTTATTAGTACTTCAGGATAGAATTCGTTGGGGTGATGCCAGAGATGTGACTATTGGTGATGATGGAGTTATGAGGATGCAGGGCCGTATTTGCGTGCCCAATGTGGAGGGTATTTGAGAGTTGATATTAGCAGAGGCTCACAGCTCGCGGTATTCTATTCATTCGGGTGCCGCGAAGATGTATCAGGATCTGAGACAGCAGTATTGGTGGAGGCGGATGAAGAGAGATATTGTTGAGTACGTAGCACGGTGTCTCAACTGCCGGTAGGTCAATTATGAGCACCATAGATCAGGTGGGTTACTTCAGAGGTTCGATATTCCGAAGTGGAAGTGGGAGCGGATTATTATGGACTTTGTAGTTGGGCTTCCACACACATCGAAGGGTTTTGATGCTATTTAGGTCATTGTTGATAGATTGACCAAGTCCGCGCATTTCATTCCTATCAGTACTACTTATACTTCAGAGTGGCTAGCTGGTATTTACATTAAGGAGATTGTCCGGTTGCATGGAGTTTTTATTTCTATCAATTCTAGACAGAGGTACATAGTTCACATCTCAGTTTTGGAGGGTCGTACAGAGAGGTATGGGTACTGATGTAGAGTTGAGCACTGCATTTCACCCTCAGGCCGACGGGCAGTCGGAACAGACTATTCAGATTTTGGAGGATATGTTACGGGCTTGTGAGATTGATTTTGGTGGTTCATGGGATCAGTTTCTGCCACTAGCGGAGTTTGCATATAATAACAGCTATCAGTCCAGTATTTAGATGGCCCCGTATGAGTCTTTATATGGTAGGAGGTGTAGACCTTCGGTTGGTTAGTTCGAGCCTGGTGAGGCTAAGTTATTGGGCACAGATTTGATTCAGGATGCGTTGGATAAAGTGAAGTTGATTCAGGAGAAACTTCGCACGGCGCAGTCTAGGTAGAAGAGTTATGTGGACCGGAAGGTCCGGGATGTATCTTTTACGGAAGATGATAAGGTACTGCTGAAAGTATCACCCATGAAGGGTGTTATGAGGTTCAGAAAGAGAGGAAAGCTGAGCCCACGGTTTATTGGTGCTTTTGAGGTACTTCAGAAGGTTGGAGAGGTGGCTTATAGACTTGCCTTGCCACCCCAGCCTATCGAGTGTTCATCCGGTATTTCATGTGTCGATGCTCAGGAAATATGTTGGTGACCCGTCTCATGTGTTAGACTTCATCACAGTTCAACTCGAGGGTGATATGTCGTATGAGGTTGAGCCAGTAGCTATTTTAGCTCGCGAGGTCAGGAAGTTGAGGTCTAAGGATATAGCATTAGTGAAGGTGCAATGAAGAGGTCAGCCGGTGGAGGAGGCAACTTGGGAGACCGAGTGGGAGATGTAGAGCCAAATTCCTCACTTGTTTGAGACTCCATGTATGTTTCTAGACTCGTTCGAGGATGAACATTTGTTTAAGAGGAAGAGAATTTAACGAACCGGTTAGTCGTTACGTAGAACCTGCATTATAATTATTGTTATTGACTTGTCATAGGTTGGTTATACTGTTATTGATGTGTTAGAGTTGGTAGTCTTGAAATCGGAATGGTTGTAGTGAGAGTTTAGTCGCTTAGTCTTTAAAAATAACCTTAAAGTTGGAAAAGTCAAGTGAGAGTTGACTTATTGGTAAACGACCTCAGAATGCGGATTTTATAGCTCAAATAGCTTCGTTATGTGATTTGGGACTTAGGAGTATGTTCAGAATATTTTTGTGATGTTCGGTGTAGAATTATGCTTGAATTGAAAAAAAATTAGTTTTGGTGATTTTTGGTCGGCAGTGGAAAATAGGCTATCGAGGTCGGAATGGAATTCTAGAAGTTGGAATAGGTTCGTAATGTCATTTTGGATATTTCTGCAAAATTTTAGGTCAATCGGAGTTCTTTTGGATAGTTTCGGCATCGTTGGTGGATTTTAGAAATATCAAATTTCTTAGGCTTGAATTCGATGTGATTTTTGGTGTTTAGATGTTATTTTTAGTGTTTTAAGAGTGCAACTAAGTTTGAATGATCATTTATGATGTGTTGGTAAATTTGGTTGGGGTCCCGAGGGGCTCAAGATTGACTTCGGGTGGTTAATGGACACTTCCGGACTTGAAAAATCTGTTGTTTTGCTGGTGTGTTGCAGGGTGTAAATTCCTCTATGCGATCGCGGGGTGCCATGTGAGATCGCATAGGTCTGTTGGTGAGACCCTGGAATTTTTTCTGTACGATCACATGTGAAGTGGTGCGATCGCAGAGTAGAGAGGGAGGAGGCAGTGCGATCGTGTGAGAGTGTGTGCGAATGCACTGGGGTCTTGGCGCGTGGGGGAAGGGTTGGCTGGTGCACTGTGGGATCACGTGCACAGTGCTGCGATCACGTGAGGGAGTGGAGAAGACCCTGTGCAAACGCGCCTGGGAGCGTGCGAACGCACAAGGTATTTTATTAAAAATCTGGGCAAAATATAATTAAACCCTCTGCGACCATAACCTATTTTAACACCATTTTTGAACGGGAAAAAGCTTTTGATACGATTTTGAAGAGGAAAAATCAGTGTTCTTCATAGAGGTAAGTATTTTGAACCTTAAAACTCGATTATAGGCGATTAAGGAACATAATCTCAGTGTTTAATTCATGAAAATCAGTAGAAAAGGTGGGGTTAGAACTTGAGATTATGAGACCTTTAGGAGTTGATTTGAGGGGTCAAACGAACTCCGATTTTAGTGTTCTTTATACATACCGACTCGTGAGATGATGAAGAACATTTAGTATAAAAATTTCAAGTTCCTAGACGCTGGCTCGGGGGTCGGGTTTTGACCGGTTTCGGATTTTGTGCTTAAAATCAGTATTTTTCAATTGGAATTCATTCCTTTAGCATAATTTGATGATTAAAATCTGAACTTGGTAGATTTGGAGCATTCGGAAGAGGATTCAAGAGGCAAGTGTATTGCGGAATAGTTTCCGGGCTAGTTTGAGGTAAATAATGTCTTTAAATCTTGTCCTGAGGGTATGAAACCCCAGACTCTGCACCCTTTCACGTGTTTTGGAATGCATAGGTTGGAACTTTGTAAAGATATTCCCTATTTAGGCAACTATTGAGTTGCGAAACAGATTTTAAGCCTATACTTAATAGTATTGATATATAATTTAATATGATTTGGGTTGTAAGCCAGTTTGGGGCCTAATACCGATCTGTTTACCCCTTGGGAGTTGTTTTTACTATTTTCCTCACTTGATATGTTATGGTTTTCACTCAGTCTTTTTCTTGATAATGGTTTTGACACTCAGAGTACTTTGATACTATTTATTGAAAATAAAATACTATTTTTGGGTCGAGAACCCGATATATTTATGGCCTGAAGGGCATGTTGAGAGTGTCTGACTGAGTGAAGCTGCAGGCCGATTGTGAGGATGCTATGATATGAGTGAGGCTGTGAGCCAATGTTGTGAGTGATTTATGCCATGATGTGGCTTGTTATAGCGCATGGGCTGTAGGAGCTCCTCCGGAGTCTGTACAAACCCCAAGTGAGCGCATGTACCTATTGAGTGCGAGTGATGCCTGATGGGCTGATACTGAGTGATTGTGAGGTTGCCTGATGGGCTGATACTGAGTGATTGTGAGGTTGCCTAATGGGCTATTGTTATGAGAAATGAATTATGGCCCGAGGGGCAGATTTATGATGATTTTACTGAGTTTTTGAATTATGATTCACTTCGTTTTTTCAAACTGATTTTTCTGAGAGTTTTACTAAGATATATTGAAATTATACTTGTTTCAAAGGATTTCTGAAAATTGGTTTTCGAACTTATGTATTTGATGAATACTTTATGGTGACTTTGTGTTTTACTGTTTTTGTGAATTGGTGTATATGTGATGTGTGTTTTGTATTTCTCAGACTGTGATTTTATTTTCATTACTAGTGAGTTGGCGTACTCATCATTACTCCCTGTGCCTCTGTGCACAGATTCAGGTACCAATTTGGAGCAGTAGCTGTCTTGTTCGTTAGCAGCAGCTTTACGGGATTTCGAGGTAGCTGTCCAACGTCCACAACTTCTCCATTTCCCTTCCTTATTTAGTTTTAGCATTTCATTCATGGACTTTATTTAAGACATTAGTAGAGTTAGTTTTATTTCGTAGATGCTCGTGACCATGTTGACTCCACTCTTGGGAGGTTTTGTTTAGAGTTGTTTAGACTATTATTGAGGCGCTAAGACTTAAAGAAAATTATTCTATGCGATGATTGTTGTTTATTATCGAATTGTGAATTATTATAATCAAACAAATGCGTAGTAATGTGATGGTTGATTAGCCTAGTTTCACGATAGACGTTATCACATTCTGTTAGGATTTGGGATCGTTACATTAAGTAAAGAAAATAAACTATAAAGTAAATTAAAGAAAACATCAAAATATATACCAGGGAAATAATTTGATTTGATTGAAAAGACAATTATACTAGGCTACCATTGCACATTGTTGCTGCTATCCTTTTGCTTCTTTTTTCCTCCGGATTCTTATTGCTATCTGTACAAACAAACAAAAAAATACAACGAACTCTCATGACCACTTTTGCTGGAGCAAATTTTTTTTCAAATTTGATTTAAATATAATATCTATATTAAAATTATTCTGCTTTAATTATAATTTATATATATATACTATTATTTTTTAGCGCGATAAATTTAATTGAACCTGCTTAACATCACGTGGGTCTGCCCGTATATGTGTTCATGGATAAGATATTGTGAATATTTTGTGGTGGCTACTGATTGCTAGACAAGATTGTGATCAGTAGTCATACAGGTTGATGGAGTGTCACGTTTTCAAAATGAAAATGAGGATATTGCTTTTAAATATTAAAATAATTTTTTCTGGTGGCGACAAATATAGTATTTGGCTGATTGATGTTGGGGTAAGAAAAAAATTGTGTGAAGTGGGCGTTTGGACATAAAAATTGAATGGGTTTTGAAAAGAGGAAAGTATATTTTTAAGTGAAAATAATATTTTAAAATTAAAGTTGTGTTTGGACAAGAATACAATTTAGAGCTGTTTTTAAATTTTTGTGAGTAATTTAAAGTGAAAATTTGGAAAATAACTTTTCGAAAAATTTCAATTTTTTTGAAAAAATCCGAAATTCAACTTCATGTAAAAATATATAATTTTCATGGCCAAATATTAATTTAAAAAAAAATAAAAAATTTCCGAGACAAAGTGAATTCTTTTTATGACCAACTGACCTTTTAGCAGTTAGTGACAAGTTTAAGGGACTGTCTCCGAATATTTAGCTTTTATATAATTTGAAGTTCTTTTTGTCTAGTGTGTACTTTTTATGTGGGAATAAAAACTTACCTTTAATTTTTATTGTTTGAAGAATGCTGAGCAACGAACGGTTCAAAACTTTGAATTACTTAAAAAATATAATATTTTTTCCGTTTTTATTTATGTGAATATTTTTGCATATAAAATTCAAACGATGTAAACTTTGGCCCATATTTTGGCATACTTCTTTTATCATATTGACATGAGAAGAGTTATATTTAATAATATTTTTTGTGTAATTTTTAAATATTTAAATTTTTACTTTTTTTGGGGTTAAACTGTCAAAAATTTATTTAATCAAGCATAAATATTTACATCCGCTAGCTCAATTGGACTCTAGAGCTATACCCTATTCTAATAATTTTCTAACCAAACAGATAAAATGTTTCTGCTGCATTTACACTTAATTTAATCTAGCTAGGAAAATTCTTCAGCCTTTCCAATTCCTTGTGCAATTTTGATTAGCCTTTCCAATTCTTTGTGCAATTTTGATTCAATCTGCCCTCTGATGTACAATTCCAGTATGATGTCTTTAATCCTCTAAGTGCAAGCAATCATCTTTCCTTGGAATCATCTTTGGTTTCTCCCTGTCCAGGTGTCATAGACCACTGCTGCAAATAGAATACTAGTATATCGCCTCTAATCCTGTTGGTAGTCCTCCTTGTTATCCATTCAATTTCCTCTTCCCAGCTACCAATTTGATTTTTTTCTCCTATCCACTGCAGTAATGTAGTCCATACAGTTCTGGAGTAATCACACACAAACATTATATGTTTCATTATCTCCTCCACATTTTTTTCACATAGTACACAGTCGCTTGCTACTGATATTCCCCATCCCCTTAGTCGATCAATTGTGGCTAATCTTCGATGTAATGCCAACCAGAGTAGGAACTGATGTTTTGGCAGTGCTTTAGATCCTGTTGTTAATCTCTTCCAAGGACTCGTCTGATACTGAGGTCTCATCACAATATATAGCTACTTGATGTTGAATTTTCCTTGCTTATGGTAGCTATTTAGATCAGCAGCTGGGCTCTTTTAAATAAACCAGTCCCTGACATCAAAAATCTTCCTAATAATCCAACAAGTCTTCTTAGAAGTACCCATTGTCATGACATTTTTCTCTTTAATGAGAAGCTATGGATCCATCCACAGGGTGTCCTTCTTTGCACTTATTGTCCACAACAGTTTGCGCTTTGCACAAGGCAGCCTTATTCCATAAATGAATATCCAGAACATTTAGTCCACCTGCTGAGAATGGCGTACAAACTGTGTCCCATGCAATTAAAGCTCTCTTAAATGGTTCACTGCTTTCTGTCCACAGAAAGGTTCTACCGGCTATAACTATTAGATTGATGATCTTCATTGGCAATAAAAACACCTGCGACTAGTATGTCTGCATTTCAAATACCACACTCTTAAGTAGATGAAGTCTTTCACTGTATGAGAGAAATTTGGCAGTCCAACAGTTGATCCTAGCAGTGATCTTCTCAATCAATGGCATACATTGTTGAATAGTCAATTTCTTTGAAGACAGTGATACTCCAAGATATTTAAATAGTAGCTCCCCTAGTGTGAATTGCATCTCTTCTAAAATCATTTCTTTGAATTCTCTCGTAACACCAACAATGTATAGAGCACTCTTCTCCATATTAGCCTTGAGCCCTGACAACTCAGAGAGATGATTGAATATTTCCAGTAGTAGGTTGATAGAAACCTTGTCTACTCTACAACACATAATCAAATCATCAGCAAAACATATGTGGGTGGTGTTATTTCTGGAACACCTCAGATGGTAGTTAAAGTCAGAATTGAACTTCAAACTCTTCAAAGCCATATTGAGGTACTCCATCACCAAAACAAACAGGTAAGGAGACATTGAGTCTCCTTCTCTTAGCCCCTTCTTTCTTTGGAATTTAGCTGTCAAGCCCCCATCAGTAGCAAGGAGTAGCTGATAGTAGGCTATATATATATATATTCTATTACATTCTTAATGAACCATAATTTAGTGTTGTTTTAAGTGCAAAAATAAAAAAAATGCTCTAAATAGTATTTTTATGCTTTGCAGGAAATAGTCCACGTTCGGAAGATACTTAGGAGTGTTTTGGAGTCAATCACAGGAATATAAGTCCAATCAAGAATAACCCTAGTGAAAAGAAGCAATAAAGGGCGAAGGATGGCGGGGCTGAAGCCCACCAGGACGGTGGTCGACCGCGGATGGAACGGGGTGGGCCAAACAACACGAGGCAAAAAATACGCAAGTCACCGCGGTCAGGCCGCGTTATGCCGCGATTGCGGTCGAGTCCTGAAACGCCTAAAAATTCAGGGACCTAAGTGTAAAAATGGGAGAAATTAGCCTAGCCCTATTTAAACCTTATAAACTCGTTCAAGAAAGTGTTAAGCTAGTTTTAAACTCACTTTGGAGGCAAGAACAAGTGTGAGAAGACCAAGCTACAATTAGAGTTTTTCTATTCTCCATCTTTTGTCATTAATTTGGGAATTATGAATTACTTTATTCTTTCTTTGTGTTTTAGCATGAGTAGCTAAACAATCCGTCTAGGGTTGATGGAACCAATTGTTAGATGAAGTTTTGACTCGATTTTGTTATAATCAAGCGGGGTTTAATATATGATTATTCAACTATGTTTTATATGGTGATTAATTGAATGAGCCATTAATTAATCGTGTCTAACTGCCTTGTATTACTTGAGAAAGAATAATAGGTTAGATTTTTGTTGAACAACAACACTTTTGGGTAATTGAAGAGATTCATTACTTTAATTTAAAAGTGGGGTTAGAAATAACGAAACTTTGGTGGGATAATTCAGAGCTGCATAATTATCAGCTAGAGTAGTTCGAGAGAATGCTCTACTAAATTACCGAAGTTGATCGAGAGATAATTGCGGTAAACCATAGCTCATAATCCTCATAGAGTAATACGGTGAGATTATATCAAAAGAGTCAGAATTAGTCTAGCAATTGGGAAAGTCAATAACCTAGATCTTTCTACCATTGGATTATCTTTAATCTTGAATATTGTTAGTTTTAATCTCATTTCTTTCAGTTAACAAATCCCAATAATTATTGATAAAAATCTTGCATCCAATAATTGTTTGGGCTTATATTAGCATCACTAAGGGTTGTAATAGGTAGGTTAGTTCCCTAAGGATTCGACTCCGGACTTGTAAATCGGATTATATTTGTAACGACCGCTTTGTCTTTTATAAGGCATAGTTGGGCGTGATTAAATTTTGGCGTGGTTGCCGGGGAACTAACAGTGTTATTTGTTACAACTTAGAAGTATCACTAGAATTATTAGTTTAGCTCAATTTTCTACGGTGTTAAATAATTTTTCATTGAAATTCTCGCGTTTGAATTCTTGTGTGATTCAAGTGTATGCCTAGAAACTCTTCGAGGACTGGTGAACTTCTTGAAGGACTCTCAGACCCCGAGAAAACATTTTGGGCGTTAAACCGTGCTATCAAGAAGGACAAACACTTACCGCAACTTGAAATGGAAAACGTGGATAACGTCAACGCAAATAACCGGGAACTTCTTGTACCAAACGATGGAGTGGTAGAACCTCTTGTGCCAGAAGCTACACTCTATGATTGGGCACAGCCAACAGCTGACAACCTGGCCACCGCCATTGTTGTGCCCAAAATACAAGCGGAGACATTCCGGATCACCAACAATATGCTGCATCTTCTGCAGAATAAGGGATTGTTCTCCGGGTCACACATTGAAGACCTTCAACAACACATGAAAATTTTTCTATCGATTTGTGTGACCCAAAGGCAGCTAAATGTGACCTTAGAAGCCATCAAGCTACTACTGTTCCCGTTCTCAGTGACTGGGAAAGCTCAGACTTGGCTGGATTCACTCCTAATAAATTCCATTTCCACTTGGGAGGAATTAGTCAAGCAGTTCCTGAACAAGTTCTACCCTCCCAACAAGACTGCAAGATAGATTGACGAGATATTGCAGTACAAGCAGAAGCCCACTGAAACATTGCAGGAAACTTGGGAAAGATTCAAAGGGATGCTAGTGAAGTGTCCTCACCATGGTATTCCAGATCAGATGCTCGGCCAGAGATTCTATGTAGGGCTAGCGGACAATTTGAAAGCAAATGTAGACGCTTCAGCTGGGGGTGCTTTTCTGAGCAAGGCATTCACTGAGTGCCAAATTAATTCTTGATAAGATGGCTCAGAATTCTGGGTGGATGATGAGAGGTACGACCCTGACACCAATAGTGCATTCAGTTCCTCTTGACCCAAATAATTCACATGCAGATAACATAGCCGCACTCATGACTCAGATGAGTATACTGACAAAGAAGATTGACGAGATGGGTACAAAGCAAGTGCATATTGTTGATACAACAAATGGAGGATTGTGTAGCCCTTGCATCAATCAGTCTTATGTGTGTTCATGGAGTGGAGAAGGTGACAACCAGGGTCCCAGAGAGGATATGAATTATGTTAACAATTTTGGGGGTCAAAAGCAGGGAGAAAACAATGGGGGCCAGCACCCAACCAGCAGTACATACCTAACATGCCACAACCTGGAGGTGTACAGCCACAAGGCCCAGTGGTTCCATATTGATGTGTGGCTAGAATTCATGGTTTAACACGTTATGTGCCTTACATTTTATGTGCGTTAATGATAAAAATACACTTTTTATGTGCATAATGGAGTCTATTTCATGTGTAGGTGAATTGGAAATAGAAGCCGAGTTGAATGGATGCATAAATGTTGAAAATACGTTCAAAAGTCGAAAATGAGTGAAGCCGGCTATACCCGGGTGTTTGAGCTGTAAAGCCTGGCCACACCAGGCTTTAGCCGGGTGTTTGGGCTATAAAGCCTGGTGAGGCCAGACATTATCCAGGCGCCAGAGCCCAAACGCCAGGCCTTGCCAGGCGTTATCTAGGCATTTGGCCTGTAACGCTTGGCCCCTGATCCGGTCAAACCCGAGTTTTGAAGATTTTAAGTGTTTCTCGGTTGGAATAGAATTCTCCTACACGGTTAGGGTTTATCCCAAACATATAAATAGACCCAAGAACACAACTTTGAGGGGAGATAACATTAGAGTGAAGAAAAACCTGTGGATTACTACTCAGCAAAGCAGAAACATTGATTTTTACCTCCTTATTTCAGTACTCTGTAATTTATTTATGCAAGTATTTTTGGGTTTGATTATTATAAGCATGAGTAGATAATTTTCTTAATCTAGGGTTTTGGTGGAACCCGTTGGGGGATAAACTCATTGTGATATTAATATAGTTTGGTTGGTTGTTAATCTATTTGTTCAACTACGTTCTTGTTGTAGTTAATTGAATGACCATCAATTAGTTGTGCCTATTTATTATGTATCTACTTGAGAGAGAGTGCATATTTAGGTAGTTGTTTGAACAACATCACTCCCGGAGTATAGACGAAAGTCATAACCGAGGGTTTAGAGGTTGGATTAGAGATAACGATACCTCGGGTGCAATCTAAAGTGAACTGTAATGCAATCTAGCTAGCATAACTTGGGAGAGTGCGTCTAGTAAATTATCATAATTACTTGAGAGAGATTTATGGTAGATAGAGTGTTCATCATTGATAGAGATAACTAATCAAACTATATGAAGTATCCGAGAAGTAAGTTCACCGACGGGGGAAACCATAACCTTAGACCTTTATTACAATTGTTTACACCTTAGTGTAGTTAAATCTTTAGTTTTAATATTTTCATTTAGTTGTTGTAGTTTAAACAACACCAAGTGAAAGTGTAGTATTCTGACGGCTTGCTTGATACGTTAATTCCCTGTGGGATCGAATCTGGGCTTAATACCCAGATTATATTTGCAATGCCCACTTAGTCTTTTATTAGACATAGTTGAGTGTGATCACATATCAGAGACAACAGAGCTATCAACAGCAGCACCAGCAACAGTTGACATATCAACCACCTCATCAGCAACAAGACAACAACATGGTGGAGATTAGGGGTATACTGCAGCAACTCATTGGCACGAAGGGTAAGATGCAGGAAAAGTTGGCAGTACACGATTCAACAATTAAGGGAATTGAAACTCAACTGGGGCAGCTGTCCATGGCCTTAAATAACCGCCCCCAGGGGGCATTGCCGGCTGACAAAACATTAACCCAAAGGATCAAAACCCGAATAAGTTGATGATAGTTAGTCTCCGAAATGGGAGAGATTTAGATAGGGAGAAAGAGGTTGCTCAACCCAGAAGAGAGACTACTCCAGCCACTCCAGTTCCAGTAGAGATAGATGAATCAACAGAACTCACAGAAGTGGTTGTTGAACAGGCCCAGGTTGAAAAGGGTAAGGCCAAAGAAAGAGACCAAGTTGCAGAACAAGTGGCTCCTCTTGTGCCACATAAATCCAATAAAGAACAGCCAGCAAGCAGTGGACAAAAAGTGATGCCTGCACCATTCCCTCAGAGATTGGAAAAACCAAAGAAAGAAGAGCAATACAGGAAATTCATGGAGATTATTCGTCAAATTCAATTGAATATTCCTCTGATGGATGTTTTAAGGTTAATGATAGGCTATGAAAAGATGATGAAGGACCTGATGTCACGGAAATTTGACTTTCAGGACCTGTCTACAGTAACTCTAACACAGACATGTTGTGCGGTAGTGACCAGACCCATGGCTCAAAAGATGTCTGATCTAGGTAGCTTCACTATTCTATGTACCATTGGGAGTTATGCTTTTGAAAAAGCATTGTGTGACTTAGGATCCATCATAAACTTGATGCCTTTGGCAATCTACACAAAGCTGGGCATTAGCAGAGCTAGGCCAACTCCGATGCTGTTGTAACTGGCTGACCGCACGGTTAACAGACTGACAGGTATTCTTGATGATGTGCTGGTGCAAGTGGGGAAGTTTGTATTCCCTGCAGAATTTGTTATTCTGGACTGCCAAGTAGACGACGAGATCCCCATCATTTTGGGAAGGCATTTTTAGCCACTGGGAGAGTACTGATTAATTGCAAGACTGGGGAATTAAAAATGACGTTGAACGATGAGGAAGTGATATTCAACATCCAACAATCCATGAGGAGACCCAGTGAATATGCAAACTGCTCACTAGTGGAAGCGGTAGATGTGATCTTGCATGACGAAGATGAGACCCTTAATGCCAAAGATCCATTGGGAGCATGCTTGACAAATTTAGAGGAAATGGATGGAGAAGGGCTGGAAGAGTGGGTCATGGAACTCGAAGGTCAAGGATTTTGGAAGAGGGACCTCGATTTGAGCCCCTCTATTTAGAAGAAGAACTACACCACCTGCAAAACCATCGATTGAGACACCACCACAACTGGAACTGAAGCCACTTCCAGCCCACCTCAGTTATGCTTTCTTGGGTCCCAATTCTACTTTTCCTGTTATCATATCATCTAGTTTGCTAGCTATGCAGGTAGAACAATTACTGAAAATGCTGCAAGAGTGCAAAACTGCCATTGGTTGGACCATGGCAAACATAAAGGGTATCAGCCCGGCCTTCTGCATGCATAAAATTCTTCTGGAAGAAGGGCACAAACTTTCTAGGGAATATCAATGAAGGTTGAACCCGAATATGAAAGAGGTAGTGAAAAAGAAGGTGATCAAGTGGCTGGACGCGAGTATCATCTTTCCCATCTCTGATAGCAATTGGGTGAGCCTCGTCCAGTGTGTACCCAAAAAGGGCGAAATGATTGTTGTACAAAATGAGAAGAACGAGTTGATCTCAACTCGTACAGTCACCGGGTGGCGGATTTGCATGGATTATAGGAAACTAAATGTAGCCACCCGAAAGGACCATTTCCCCTTACCCTTCATTGACCAGATGTTGGACAGGTTAGCTGGCGATCCCATTTTTGTTTCTTGGATGGATACTCGGGGTACAATAAAATCTCAATAGCCCCGGAAGATAGAGATAAAACGTCCTTCGCATGCCCGTATGGCATTTTTGCCTTTCGGAGAATGCCTTTTGGACTTTGCAATGCACCAGTCACATTCCAACAGTGTATGTTAGTTATCTTTACCGACATGGTCGAAGAAATTATAGAGGTCTTTATGGATGATTTCTCCATGCTAGGAGATTCATTCGAAGATTGTCTCCATAACCTCAAAAGGGTGCTCAAACAATGTTTGGAGACAAATCTGGTGCTGAACTAGGAGAAGTGACATTTTATGGTACAAGAAGGAATTGTGCTGGGACATAGAGTGTCCAAAAGGGGATTTAAGTAGACCATGCGGAAGTTGATGTAATTGAGAAGCTCCCACCCACTTCGGTGAGAGCAGTGAGGAGTTTCCTTGGGCACGCCGGATTCTACAAGCGGTTCATCAAAGATTTTTCAAAGATTGCTAACCCTTTATGTAACCTGCTTGAAAAAGACCAGCACTTTGTGTTCTCTGATGTTTGCAGGTTGGCATTTGAGGAGCTGAATAAGAGACTGGTGACCGCACCCATCATTGTTGCACCCGACTGGGAGCAACTATTTGAGCTGATGTGCGACGCCAATGATTATGCTCTAGGAGCGGTCCCTGGACAGCGTAAGGAGAAAATTATGCACTCAATTTACTATGCAAGCAGGACGCTTAGTGGTGCACAACTGAACTACACGGTCACTGAAAAGGAAATGCTCGCGGTAGTGTTTACCTTTGACAAATTCTGGTCATATTAGATTGGCTCAAAAGTTATTGTCTATACTGACCATGCAACCATTAAATATTTGATAGCAAAGAAGGAGTCAAAGCCCCGCCTGATTCGTAGGGTTCTGTTGCTACAAGAATTTGACTTGGAGATTTGTGACCGGAAGGGGACAGACAACCAAGTGGCAGACCACCTCTCGAGGTTGGAAGGGGCAGAAAAGAGAACAAAGGTTGAAGATATCATTGAGACTTTCACGGATGATCAATTACTTGCTGCGATAATGGAGGAGGCACCATGGTATGCTGATATTGCTAATTACTTGGCATGCAGTATAGTACCATATGATTTCTTCTCAATTCATAAGAAAAAGCTTTTCCAAGACTGTCGTGCCTATTATTGAGATGAGCCTTTATTTTCAAAATATGTGTTGATAATATGATCCGGCGATGTATCCCCAAGCAAGATCAACCCTCTATTTTTCAGGCCTGCTATGCTTCGCCATATGGTGGACATTTTGGAGTAATCCAGACAGCAGCAAAGCTGCTAGAATCAGGACTGTACCGGCCTACATTATCCAAGGATGCCCATGCTTGGGTCAAAAGTTGTGATGGATGTCAAAAGACGGGTAACATATCCCATCGTCATGAGATGCCAATGACCATAATCCAAGAGGTGGAAGTATTTGACATATGGGGGATCAACTTCATTGGGCCATTCATCAGCTCATACGGTAACAAATATATACTGGTTGCCGTTGACTATATCTCTAAATGGGTCGACGCAGTTCCCCTCCCAACCAATGATGCGAAGGGGTGACCAGTTTCTTAACGAAAAACATCTTCACACGTTTTGGCACTCCCCGAGCCATAATCAGTGATGGTGGCTCTCATTTTTGCAATAGAGCATTTGCACGCTTGTTGGAGAAATATGGAGTTCGCCACGAGGGCCTCACCATACTACCCAAAAACAAGCGGGCATGTTGAAGTGTCCAATAGGGAAATCAAAAGTGTCCTCTCAAAAATAGTGAATGCAACAAGAACTGATTGGGCTAAAAAGTTGGATGATGCATTGTGGGCATATCGCACAGCCTTCAAAACTCCAATTGGTATGTCACCATACAAGTTGGTATTTGGTAAGGCATGCCACCTCCTGGTTGAGCTCGAACATAAAGCACTGTGGGCATTGCGGCAGTTGAACTTAGACATGGAAACAGCGAGCACTAACAGAGTTAATGGTTGCATGAGCTTGAGGAATTCTGGTTCCATGCATTCGAGAGTGCTAGACTATATAAATAGAGGATGAAATTGATGCATGACAAGCACATCTTGGATTGGAACTTCAAACCCGGCGAATTAGTGCTGCTATACAACTCAAGATTGAGGTTGTTCCCGGGTAAGTTGAAGTCCCGATGGTCAGGACCGTTCAAAGTGGTGCAAATGTTCCCAAGTGGAGCTGTGGAGATCGAATCAAAATATGGGACGAACAAATTCACAGTGAATGGACAGAGGTTGAAACATTACCTTGGAATGAGTGAAGAAAAAGGGGAAAACGTGGTGATAACCTTGGAGGAGCCCCAATAGACAAATTAGGAGTGATGGCGAGAGTCTACATCGTGCCGCGACATTAAATCAGGCGCTTCATGGGAGGCAACCCATTGATTGTTGTATTCATCGTGCCGCGACGTTAAATCAAGCGCTTTGTGGGAGGCAACCCATGTTTTTTCTTTTGTTTTCTCTTTTGTTTTGTTGTTGTAATTGTTTATAATGATACTAACCCATTTACTAGTATACATGGAACGATTAGTGCATATTAGGGGAAGACGGGGTCAAGACACAACTCCGGTTGGGTAAAAACGTGAGAAAAACAAAGCAAACTCGGAACACCGTCACCGCGACCACGGCAGGTAACAAGTTTTCTGGTTCGACTCACCGCCACTGCGGCAGAACGCGGCGCAACCGCGACAAGTCATATACAGTATATTTTCGAACCCCTTCTTCACCGCGGCTGCTGTCGATCGCGGTGTGACCACGACAAATCAACCCCCGCCCAGGTATGTTTTTATTTTTTTTGTTTTTATTTATTTCCTTTTTTTCCCACCCTACTCTTCTAATATTCTAACTCCCCCCCCCCATATTCCCCCACTTACCCAATGTCTTCTAGCTCCCCCCAAATTCCCATCCCTAAATCCCCCAAGACCTATTCTCCTTCACTTCTCCTTCCTCAATGGTTCATCTCCCCCTTCCCCCTTCCCCCTTCTCTCATTTGTTTCACCCCAAACTCACATCTCTCTTCTCTCCTCTCCACTCCCCCCAACCACCAGGCCCACCAAGCTTATCTCCACTCCTATATTCAAGTAAGTCTCTCCTCTTTATTCTCTCTTACTTTCTTTTATTTATTTTCTTTTCTTTTTTCTTATGTATTTTTAATGGTATATCTCTACCATGTATAGATTATAATTTTTTTCCTTTTGTATATCAATGTGGTGTGACTTGGTGCAACAAAAAATGGCGTTGTTGGGTGAAAATTATGTTAGTGGGTTGATGTTAGTTGAGGATTGTGGTTGAATTTGGGGAGGGTTTGTACTTCTATGGGTTAATATAAGCATGACTAGTTCTATGCACACCATGTGTTTGAAAAATTTCCCCATTGAGTTGAAATTGGTAATGTGACCCTAGTGGTGTGGAAGTCTGATTAACCACCCTAGGGTCACACAAATCGAATCCTCATTAATAAATAAACCTTGTTTTGTCAGGTCCAATGCATCAGTCCAGAAAAAGAAGGACAACAGGTTCCTCCGCCAGCGGCCTAGGAGGTCATCCAGGGCTAGAGCCCCGACTAGTGCAGGCTAGTTTGACAATACTCGATTTGTCCCAAAGGCAACCGAAGAGAGATTCGAAGCAAAGGCAGCCCGAAAAATGGTGCATGAAGTACCTATTGACAGGTCCTCCCTGCAGATTGAAATCCTTGAGATGTTTAATGAATTGAGGAGACACTAGTTGGACGTCTTCTTTGATGAACCAGAGGAGGCAAATATTTTGATGGTCCGGGAATTCTATGCGAATTTCCCGGAACATGCTAATAGGGTGGTCACAGTTCGAAGGACACGTGTAAATGCATCCCTTGAAGCAATACGTCGGGCATACATGCTAACGGTCTTATCAGGAGAGGTGGACTACTACCAGACCTATCAGATACCACCTGTAATGTGGAACCTTATTGTTCGGACAATCTGTTTGGCAGGGGAACCTATCTGGATAAAGCCTGGAATCACTCTGAACACCCAATCCCTCACTTGGGTAGCTAAATGCTGGCTCACCATCATCTGTAGCCGATTGGTGCCCTCCAGCAACACCACAGATGTAAATGCACCCTGAGCTGTGGATGTTTGGTGTTTTGTCAACCATCATGACTTCGATGTGGCCCAGCTAATCCATGATGAAATGTTCATTAGATACTCGTAGATATTCAAAGGGTTCTACTTCCCCTCATTGGTCACCACGTTGAGTCGTGCTGTAAATGTTATCGAAAATCGCATCTTCGATGGGAAGCTCGCAAAGAAGGCCCCTTTCAGGGCCAGTAAAATCACAGTTGGAAAGAAGCAGCCTGTGGCTATTGATGTGGATGATGAGGATGAGTATATGCATGTCGCTGCCCCACCAATGCAAGTTCTTGATGAGGCGGGTCCATCTCGGCCTCGGCGGAGCACCCGGATATCAGCCATGGAGCAAGATTTGGCTGGCTTATGCACCTCGGTTGATGACCTCACTATTAGAGTTGATACTCTAGCCACTCAGAGTGCGAAGTCAGAAAAGAAGATCATGGGCTGGCTACGCGCGATAGGACGTGCATGTCGTCTCGACCCAGGCCCTATCTCCGACCAGGACTAGACACCAGTGAAGTCTCCTTACCTCACTGTGCTTTATTGTTTATGGCATGAGGACATGCCAATTCTTTAAGTGTGGGGTGGGGGATATTGGTTATTGTTGTATGTACATGTGTATATTTCTTGGTAGTTTGATTTGTTTGATAATTTTATTTATTATTTATTATTGTTGACTCGGCCAGAAGACGTACACCTTTCGACGGGTCTCTTTAGGGACTTGAGTTGAATAAAAAAAGAAAAAAATAAATTATGTTGGACTCTTCCCGGCGATGGACCTGTTTCTTGAGGGAATAAGTCTAAAGAAAACACAAAAAAGATTTTTCTTTATTAGGTAGTGTATTAACTCCCCCTTAGTTTTTCTTTATAACACGGTTCTTTTCCAAGGATTTACATTTGAATCGGGTATAGTTAGTTTTTTTCTCTTTTTAGTTAGGAAGTCTTGGGCGAGAAACGAAAATGGAAATAGGGCCCCTTAACTCTATGGTACCTGAAATAAGGATTGATTTAGTGTGACACTTAGGCTCTTTAGTTGACTCTAATAAGGCCTTAAATTGTGTGTTCCTGGATAGCTCAAGTGCTTAGAGCAGAGTGTCTGATGATCCTAACTTAATTGAGTCATGTGCCATGTGTGAGTGAGGCTTTGTGTATTTTGTGTTAACATTCAATGCCTATAACTTGCCCTGTATGTGTACAAAGAGAAATGGTAGTCGTGTTTGGTCTGGAAAGTGATATAGACATTTTTTTGCTTAACCTCTCTATATATGCTTGCTCGCACCTACGTGTATATACCTTAGTCAACCCCGTTGAGCCTGTAAGCCTGTTTTCCTTGGCAACCACATTACAAGCATGACCCAAGTTTAAATAGCCTATCTTGTTGAACTCTATCACCTCTTAGAAGCACTCGAACTGTAATGGATATGAAAAAAAATTATAAGTGTGGGGTGGTTGATTGGGCTGTTAAGTGGGATTAAGGGGACATGAAAAGAAAAAAAAGGTGCACTATTTGATAAGCAATACTATAGGCCACCAGAAAAAAAGAAGTCTCAAATTGGTGGTGGCTATTAAAAGAAAAAATGTGCTTAAAAGAATAAGGGGTTAACACAATAAAGTAATGGTGGAATGAAGGTTTGACAAAATCAAGAGCTTAAAAGTACACAATGTAGTGGGGTGCTTAGGGAGGTGAAGTCACTGTAACCATAAGTATCCTACCCGTCCTGCAGCCAACATTACAACCAAATAAAGTCTTATTTGATTCTAGACCGAACGAGCTCTCGATTAGTCGAGTATTACACTACGGGCGAGCCTAAGCTGCGTTGTTTGTGGCATAAGAATTTGTTTCTGAGGGTGAGTGAAATGTCGTATTCGAGTTCCTCAGTGTGTGAATTATAAATGATATAAGTCTTTTTTGTAGTGAGTAGGCACATGATTAATGAAGGAAAGGTAAGTCTGGACCTCTGACTGAGAGTAGGAGAGCCGGTTAGGGGTATTGCGTGGCTATAAAGGAGTCCATTCTCGAGGCTAGGATATCACGCTGAAGTAGTTTACATGTGTGAAGTCTTCTGGGTATAAAGAGTAGGGGAGGTATCATGTGATGATTAGGCCTGTAGATTGTGGTTAATTTGCTCGAGGACGAGCAACGGTTTAAGTGTGGAGTGTTGATAGTAGGCTATATAGACGCTATTTACACTCTTAATGAACCATACTTTAGTGTTGTTTTAAGTGCAAAAATGACAACAAAATGCTCTAAATAGTATTTTATGCTTTGCAGGAAACAATCCATGTTCGGAAGATAATTAGGAGCATTTTGGAGTCAATCACGGGAATATAAGGCCAATCAAGAAGAACCCAAGTGAAAATAAGCAAGAAAAGGGCGAAGGATGGCTGGACTGAATCCCACCGCGACCGCGGTGGGCCAAAAACACGAGGCAGCAAATATGCAAGTCACCGCGGTCGCACCACGTTCTGCCACGGGCGCGGTCGAGTCCTGAAACACCTAGAAAATTCAGGGACCTAAGTGTAAAAATGGGAGAAATTAACCTAGCCCTATTTAAACCTTATAAACTCGTCCAAGAAAGTGTTAAACTAGTTTTAGACTCACTTTGGAGGTAAGAACAAGTGTGAGAAGACCAAGCTACAATTAGAGTTTTTCTATTCTCCATCTTTTGTCATTAATTTGGGAATTATAAATTACATAATGCTTTCTTTGTGTTTTAGCATGAGTACCTAAACAATCCGTCTAGGGTTGATGGAACCAATTGTTAGATGAAGTTTTGACTCAATTTTGTTATAATCAAGCCCGGTTTAATCGATGATTGTTCAACTATATTTTATATGGTGATTAATTGAATGGGCTCTTGATTAATCGTGTCTAACTGCCTTGTATTGCTTGAGAAAGAATACTAGGTTAGATTGTTGTTGAACATCACCACTTTTGGATAATTGAAGAGATTTATTACTTGAATTTAAAAGTGGAGTTAGAAATAACGAAACTTTGGTGGGATAATTCAGAGCTGCATAAATTATCAGCTAGAGTAGTTCGAGAGAATGCTCTAATAAATTATCGAAGTTGATCGAGAGATAATTGCGGTAGCCCATAGCTCATAATCCTCATAGAGTAATACGATGTGATTATATCAAAAGAGTCAGAATTAGTCTAGCAATTGGGGAAGTCAATACCCTAGATCTTTCTACCATTGAGTTATCTTTAATATTGAATATTGTTAGTTTTAATCTCATTTCTTTCAGTTAACAAATCCCAATAATTATTGATAAAAATCTTGCATCCAAAAATTGTCTGAGTTTATATTAACATCATTAAGGGTTGTAATAGGTAGGTTAGTTCCCTGAGGATTCGACTCCGGACTTGTAAACCAGATTATATTTGCAACGACCACTTTGTCTTTTATAAAGCATAGTTGGGCATGATCAGTAGCTGGCAGTGGTCACACACTCCGTTATCAACTGCACAAACTTCACATGCATTCCAAACTCTAGCAGTATCATCTTTAAAAAAGGCCATTTGATTGAGTCATAAGCCTTTCTTATGTCTACTTTAATGCAGCATCTTGGTGAGACCCCTTTTTGAGTATATCCCTTGACCAGTTCATGGGCAATGATGACATTATCCAGTATGTTTCTCTCTTCAATGAATGCTGATTGAAAAGGTCCCACAATGAAATTCACCACTAACTTCAACTTTGCTGTAATGATCTTTGAGATGATCTTGTACATAGTGGAATAACATGCTATAGAACCTTAGGCACCAATGTTAGTGTTGTACAGTTGACACTTTTCAATAGTTTTCCATTAGTGAAAAACTCTTGTACTACTTGTTTAACCTCTCCTCCAATAATATGCCAGTATGCTTTGAAGAACTCAACTAAAAATTTATTTATCCCCGGTGTCTTATCATTTGGCAAGTCTTTAATGGCCTAGTCAATTTCTTCCTCTATTACTTTATTGAGTAGTTGTTGTTGCTCCTTGGTTATACAGTGCCCATTACTCGCGGTATTAATATCAATGCAAGGAAGTTCTGTAGCTGAATTTCCCAATAGTGTTTGAAATAAACCTCTAAATTCTTGTTCTATCAATACTGGCTCTGTCACTCTAAGCCCTTGATCATTGCATATATATGCAATTTTGTTTCTTGATTGTCTGGCCTTTAAGTGATCATGAAAGAATTTGGTGTTTCGATCTCCTGCTTTTATTCACATTGCTCTGGATCTCTGTCTAAGTACTTGTTCATTTACTCCTTCCCATCTTTCAATTTGCATAAGCAATTCATTTTCTTTGGCTATTAATTATGGATTAAATTGATCTTCATCAAGTTTTCCTTGGGTAGTCTGCAGCTGCATCCTGAGATTGCCAAGCTTCTTCTCCAGTGAAGTTATCTCCTTGTTCATTTGTTGTGTTTTATCTTTTAGCCTATGTAATTTCAGCCAAAGTGAGAACATGGTATGCCCTTGTACTTGTTGATTCCATACCTCATGAACAGCCCCTGTAAACTACTTATGATTTAGCTAACATTATATAGTCTAAAAGGCTTTGGCAAGTGATTCTTGGCTACCTCAATATTGATAACAATAGAGAATGATCAGACACTTCAGGCAGTTCTAAAACAACCTCTAGGCTACTGTATTGTGTAGGCCAAGAAGCATTTCCAAACGCCCAATCAATGTTGCTATATATTCTATTCCCTGCATCCATTTTATTACACCATGTCCATTGACAACCTTTCCTATTTAAATGTCCCAATTCAATATCCTTTATGCATTCTTGAAAGTCCACAAGTTCAGCTTGGTGCACATGTTGCTCATTGATCCTATCATTGTCAGACAAAGCATTGTTGAAGTCCCCTATGACCAACCAAGCCTCATGCATAGTACTATGAATCTGTCTGAGTTGCTTCCATAGATCCCTCCTTTCATGTATCTTGTTCTTCCCATATACAAATGTTATGTAGCATGAAAATGGTGACCCTTTATCCTTCACTTGATAATGTATCAGTTGGGTAGTTACCAGAAGTATTTGGACCTGCACCATGTTTTCCTTCCAGAAGAGCCAGATCCTCCCAATTTTACTTGTAGCATCATCTGAATACACTTTCCAATATTTACTTTAAATGTTATATCAATTCAATTTAATTAAATTGACTTTGAGGGAACTACAAAACATCTCACCTTTTTGACATAAAGACAATAACATAGGAGTAATAATATCTTTCACTAATATTATTTTGAACTTTATTTGGCAATGTACAGTTACCCAATTGTGCGACTAATATTTTGGGAAAAAATTCGTACAAATTGCGCGGGGCACTCTATTTGGTCGCCCCCATTTAACCTATACCCTTTTTTTAAAAACTTTTAACTTGTACTCACTTTTTAAATAACTTCAGCCCCCTTTTCCTCGCTGAGCTGAAGTTCGCCAGTTACAAAGACAAAACTTCAGCATACGGGGCTGAAGTTTCCTAGTTACAAAGACAAAACTTCAGCTCTAGAGCTGAAGTTTCCCAGTTACAAAGTTTCCCAGTTATAAAGACAAAAACTTCAGCTGTAGAGTAGAAGTTCCCGAGTTACAAAGCAAGAACTTTAGCTCTCCCTAGTTACAAAGACAAAAACTTCAGCTTTAGAGCTGAAGTTCCCCAGTTACAAAGACAAAAGCTGAAGTTAGTTCCCCAGTTACAAAGACAAAAACTTCAGCTCTAGAGCTGAAGTTCGCAAGCTACTTCAGGCCCGTCTACTAGAATGCTGAAGTTTTGCGTGATTGCCTTTGCTACTTCAGCCCCGTATGCTGAAGTTACGCGAAAAAACGGGTACACTTGTAATTTTTTTTACAAAGCGGGTATAAGTTAAAACGTAACACAAAAAACGGGTACGGATGCAAATGCATGACACGAACCTTTATGGGATACATGAATTTGCCCCAAAAAGACAACCCTACTTTAGAGTTTTCAATGAATCAAAGTACAAAATAATTCAAAGTTCAAACGTCCGAAAATACTATTTCGTCCCAAAATTTCCAAATTAGTCAGCTATTCGTTGTAGAATTTTCTCTTCAGTAATTTTACAAAAAAAAAAAAAAAAAAAAAAA
>ML401824.1:55865-84663 GCA_005239525.1 Nicotiana knightiana
CCCTCACTAATTCACTCCCCCCCCAAAAAAAAAGCCGCGAGGGTATATTTTTCTTCGCTATTTCTTATTTGACCAATCAACTCTACACTCGTACCTCTTAGGGTCATTCTCCTCAATTGATCCTTCTCAATTTCATCTTTCTAGGGTTTCAGTTTTACACTTTTTCCTCTACAATCACAGCCTAATATTCATATATACAGTAAAATATTCTATTCATTTTTGAAGAAAAGATGAAGCTTTTGGTGGATTCATCAACCCCGTCATCATCATCAGCTTGTAAAGAGATTAAGGTTTTTGGAGAAAGTAGTGATTTTCCACCTGGGTTTAGGTTTCACCCGACAGATGAGGAGCTTGTTGTGTACTACTTGAAGAGGAAGATCTGTCGGCGCCGGATCTTGCTTGATGCTATTGCTGAGACTGACGTGTACAAGTGGGACCCTGAGGATTTGCCTGGTATGTATCAATTCTTTTATTAGATTTTTGTTATTGTAATTTGAAAGATTAGATTTGTATGTGTTTTTTTGAGGAGTTGACTTGATTTGATCATCTGAGTGACTGTTTTTGTAGGGTTTTGGTGTGTGAAGTGTGTTGTTATGTTCTGTTTGTGATTTTGTTTTTGAGGATTGTGATTTAACTGGGTCTTGTATTGTTTTCTTTCTGGAGTATTTTTGTTGTTGACTTTGTTGTTTGGCATGATTTTACCATTTTTGCTATCTTAATTCTCTCTGTGGATGAAGGTGTGTATTGTTTGAAGGATTATATGTGATGTTTATGTATTATACATTGTGTAAGGAATATTAGTCATCTTGGCTCTATTGTGTTTGTTTACTTGAAAAATATTTATTTGGGGTGAAGTAGATCTGTCATAAAGATGTTCTTTTCGCATAATTCCGAGTTTCTATAAAAGGTTTACTGTATTTTTTTTGGTTTGGGGGGTGGGGGGTGGGGTTAGGTTCTATTTTGAGTCGTGTTTTTTGTGTATATTGTGATCAGAGTTTGTGTGTGGACTGAGGGATGAATAAGAATAGAGATCGAGGACATATGTATTATGTAAGCTCTCAGTAGTTTAATTATGAACAAAGAAAGGATCAGTATTTGACATGCATTTAAGTATATTTATGATTCTTCGACATTAATGGAACTGACGATGTTCCATGTATAGCTATTGTAATCTAAATTCATCATGCTTCTCTTTGTTTGTTTGATGGCTTTTCCTCTCTTGATGTGCTTCCTGACTTGAATTTCATACGGTATTTTATTCTCTTCAATTGTCTGAGACTAATTGTTGCTGATTGACACTCATATTTGGGTTGCTATACTTTCATTACCATGTTTGAATCTTCTGAACTCTTAACTGACTTTTTATTTTTGCAAATTTGAATTGCAGATTTGTCTAAGTTAAAAACTGGAGACAGGCAGTGGTTCTTTTTTAGTCCCAGAGATCGAAAATATCCCAACGGAGCACGGTCAAACAGGGCAACAAAGCACGGGTATTGGAAAGCTACTGGAAAGGATCGTATTATTACATGCAACTCTCGTGCAGTTGGAGTCAAGAAGACACTTGTCTTTTATAAAGGCCGAGCACCTGTAGGTGAACGGACAGATTGGGTGATGCATGAATATACCATGGATGAAGAAGAGCTAAAAAGATGCGAGAATGCACAGGACTACTATGCACTTTACAAGGTCTTTAAGAAGAGCGGGCCTGGCCCCAAGAATGGTGAGCAATATGGTGCACCTTTTAGAGAGGAGGACTGGGCTGATGATGAGTGTCCGGTGGCCGTAGTCTCTGTTCAGCAGCAGGAGAGTTCCACAAAGCATGTTAATGAAGTTCCAGCTGCTGCTGCTGCTGCTGATGCACTTGAGGAACTGCTGAAACGTATTGCAGATGATGAGCCTGTGCTTCTTGAGCCTTTCTTTGTAGATAACGACTATGCATTGGATCAGCTTGTACAAAAGGAAGATACTGAAAGTACCTTGCTAGATCAGTCCTCAAGGGAAGTTAATTTGTATAATCATTGTGCTGTTGTTGGCCCAAGCTGCCAGCAGTATAATGCGAACGCAAGCTTTGGCCTGACACAATCAGGCACATCACAATTGCAGTTGCACGAGGCAGCAGAGGTCTCATCTGCTCCTGTGAATCCTGAAAAGCCACTACATGCGGTGGAAGAGGATTTCCTGGAAGACTTTCTGGAGATGGATGACCTTCTTGGCCCAGAACTGAGTGTTCAAAACTTTGATGATTCAGCACTCTCTATTCAAAACTTTGATAATCAAACACCAAATGGTCAAATCTTCGACAAGCCTGCTGGAAACCTGGAGATTGTGCAGTTTGATGACTTCGACGGTTTAGGAGAATTTGACCTGTATCATGATGCACACTTGCTTCTTGATAATGAGGGGACAACGGTGGGGCAAAATGCTGAACCATATATGAACAACTTTGTGACTGGGATTGCATACCCAGATTCCACTACATACATGAGCACTTTCCAAAATGACATAATGAACAACCGGAAGATGCACTTGAATCATGAAAACCAGATGAACCATCAATTGTGGAGACGTGATGAAAGTTTCAACGTCTTTAACCCCATTGAAGGAGACCAATCAGTTGTTCATCAAGCAACTTCAGGTATTCAAAGAATTCCATATAGCGATGCTGCCAGTTTTGCTTGGCTAATGCCTTAATAGTGTCATACTTTTCAAGATTTGTATAAAACACATTCTCTATGTTATCTGACTTAGTGGAGCTCATGGACAGATGGATGGTATTGAATAACCATGTCATCTTCAGCATGGCAAGAACTCTTTTGCCCAAGTGGAAATGGGGGAGTTTGAGCCAGCTTCAAGAGCTCTTCTGCTGTTAATATATTGGTGCTAGATCTTATTCTAACTTTAGCAAGTTTTGGCAATGTTTAGGTGTGGTATATGATAATAATACAAATCATCCTATGGGCGCAAATCAAAATCCAGTAGCCAAAAAGGATGATGGTGCACAATCGTGGATCTCCTCTAATTTGTGGGCTTTCGTGGATTCTATACCCACCACGCCTGCTTCAGCTTCTGAAAGTGCTCTAGTTAACAGGGCCTTTGAGCGTATGTCTAGCTTTAGTAGGATGAAATTAAATGCCAGGAACATAAATGTTGCTGCAGGTAATACCTCTGCAACTTCAAGTAGTTCGGGCAAATCCAAGAATGGATTTTTTTGTTTTTCTTTACTTGGAGTACTTTGTGCAGTCTTGTGGGTGTTAATAGGAATTTCTGATAAAATCCTTGGGAGATACATATCCTCATGAATATGTGAAGAGTTTTGCTTTGCTATTTTATCATCTGGCGTCTTGCCAGAATCAATGGAAAGCTGAGCACATAATTTACAAATAGTAGGAAATTGTACTTGATGTATGATTGTCTCAATTCTCCCTCCCGTTACGCCCTCCATCCCTGGTCCTTGACCAAAGAAACCCCTGAAACAAAGACAAAGTAAAATGACATTTAAAGATAACTATGCATTAAAAGGTGGTGTGATATGTTATCCCTCCAAAAAAGTTTACCTATATTTCCCGTTTCTCTTTTTTGTTAAGGTAAATTTTATTGCTAAAGGTACCAAGATGGTACAGAGAATTACATAACAGGAGCCAAACATCCTTTACAAACAAGCTCCCGAAATCCGTATATCAAAAAAGAACCTACGTCAAAATATGGTTCTCGACAAAAGTGGCCCAATCCTCTATACGTAAAGGGACCTCTTCAGTACACCAAAAAGAGACTAGAGACATAAGACTATACTGCAGTTTAGCCAAATCTCTTTGTTTACGGTTTTAGTTCATGACTATCATCCTCCTCACAAAGGGGCGATGGTGATGTTAACTTCTTTTGATTATGAGTAGCTTGTATATTTGCAGTAAATACTTGCCGTTTTTACTTTGTAAACTTGCTTGGATAGATTGGTTTTTTTACCCTTAGGTTTTTAGCAGGCAAATATTACGTTCAGTCGGATCAATAAGCCGCACATCGCATTGCCCAAAGTGTTTATTTGTTGTCGGAATATCTGAGTAGGTGGAGTTAATAGGGTTGATTAGGGGTCGAAGAATATGCAATAATCCTAGGACAGATAAATTCAAGAAAAGAATTGAAAAGGTATCCTATTTTGATCTAGAAGGTATCCCATTCTGAACTTAGTCGCAGCAGGAGTTGCACCCATTAACTGCAATCGTTGCAGGAGAAGCACCCCAAAACCTTGAGATACATGCGACCACCTCAGATTGATCAATCTCCTGTCATTGCTATCTTCATTTATCACTATAGTTGTATGACCACAAGATGGACTATAAAGCATTTATCGTCATAGTTGCATGACCATAGCGTGGACTATAAAAAGTTATGATTTAGACTACTCTTTTATGTAATTTCTAGTTTCTCAATGGCTTATCGATTACCAATTTTAAAGTTTCCATATCCTTAACAGTTAGATTCTCAAAGAATTGCGAAGTTTAATTTCTTATGGTAAAATTTTTTGAATGAAAAGCAGTCCTATACAATCTAAGTGTTACCAGGGGGACATTTGTGTGTATCATTTTTCATGTATGCTTTATGTAGATTTACCAGGTGACGGAATATATTCAACGTTGCTATTATATGGTTCCAAGCTCCAGTTTCATTAGGGAGATAATCAATTGCCTTGTCAATGGCAATAGACATTTCGTTTTTCGGTTTATTGTCTGGAGCTCGCAGGAAATAAAAGAAAGACCATTATCATCTCGCCTTTGCAATCCACAGCCTACTAAGAAGCTACTCTTGATATTCTCACCCCCGTGTATAATGGTGTTTTCATCAATTGTCGACTAACAGAAGTCCAAAATATGGTGAGCGGTCGACGCCATCAGCCTCGGTACATCATCAAGCAAAATTATCCAGCCAAGGAAACCCTATATTCCTTGTGGAAGACAGTCTCGAGGCAATAGCACATTTTCAGCTACTTCAACACCTTTATGTAGCAAAATTTGAATAAAAAGAAGATTTTCTATTAAAAAGAATTCATTGAGTACTCATGACCAAGCTTCTAAGCTGATTCACGAGGTCTTATTTGTTTTTACATTTCGTCTAGCAAATTTTGTACACTTGACTTGAATGGTACAAGAAAAAGAAGCAGCAGTTCAAATAAAATATTGACAGGTATCAGCCGTGTATTTGTAATAGGAGAATTACAAAATGGTGCCTACATTTTGCCTCCATGCTATATTTTTACTACCTTATAATTTTAGATCCTTCTGCGTTTTTTGCAACTGCATAGCTTCAGGAAATTGAGCTTCTCCACCTTTTATGTTAAATCACCAAGTTCTTTTCGCTCTAGAATGGCCAACTTGATAAGATAATTGCTCACTCCCACTGTCCCACAAACCTCAAAAAGCCCTTCGACGACGACCAAAATTGAATGTCTTGCTTTTTTTTACAGTTGCGAAAGCTGAAATATTTCACAAGAATACCCTCTGTAACGTCCTTGCAGCAACTCGGGAAGCCAGCTTTCCAGCGAAATCAGCAGGCAAGAGAAGCAACCGTTGTTGCATATCTTGCGGAAGCTGCAAAATACATGCATCCATTAGTAAAACCTGCAAAAACTAGAATATAGTCATCACGCAAATAAGTGCAGTTTTTTGTTGGTTATAAAGAAGGGAGTCTCATGCTTGTTTTCAAAACCCATCTATTAGCAATTTGGCAGTTTGGCACGTATTTACCTTGCTGTCAAAGGCAGTTAAACTGAAAAAAGAGATTGACAAAAAAGCGTAGCTTGTATAGTAAAACAACAGGATAAAGTTTAAAACATAAGCCATCAAATTGTAATAAACACCGTAATATAAACCTATCAACTTAAGCTGGGCCATTGGTTTATGCCATCACATATCTTCTATTGTAGAGCAATCATACAGTTAAACGGGCTCTTACAGTTTCCTAAATGGTGGGAAAATAGTGCATTAGTGTAAGAGAGACAATTAAAGGGGTGTGCCTAGTTTTCTGATCATTAGGCCTGCTTATGCAGTTAAGCCCTCATGACATCTGTCGTCCTTCTTTCTTTCAAAAATTACTGAATCAGTTTTTCTCTATAAACAACATCTAAAAGATTGGATTAGAATTATGGAGATACACTCTATCACTGCCATCATGAAGAAGCAACCAGTTATAAAGTTGGTTTGTAGTATGGAGATAATAAATATCTTGAGTTTTACCTCAGGTAGAACTGAAAGGAGGGGGAGAAGTTCTTGGACAGCTTCAAATTGCTGAAGGGATACAGGCGCTCCATTCAAAGATATCCTCTGCTCTTTGGATGTGCTAACTCCTTTAACCTTCTATAGATAATAAGTTATGAGTCCACGTTTTACTAACATATCAAGTAATTGTGCAATAATCATAAACATGAACTTGGCACTGAAATGATTGGTGTGGTATCCCTAGTTAAATCAAGTTTTATAAATGCACAGGAATGTACAGATAACATAAGAACATAACAGTTCAGTAACGGGAAGATTATTTCTTTTACAGAAAAAGTAACTAGTCTAGGAGCTTGGAGACCAAGATGGTGAAATGTGAAGCGGAATTCTCAGCTGGAGATAAACATCTTGGATTTCCATGCATGTTTAAGCATGTATCATGAAATAAATCTGATCTTCAGCAGCTAATTAAGAGCAAGCAGTGTGATTATGTTGTCATAGTGTGGCAATACACTGCACGGCTCGCAATTGGTCTTTGAGGGGCCACTACATCAATATTCATAATGAAACTTTGGAAATTTCAAAGACATGTAGAATAGGGAGAACATAAATAAGAAAGATACTGAACTCTCATTATTAAACTGATACTTTTTCAGATTTTTCCAAGTTCCAATATCTTAGTTGTTCATGGATCATAATAAATGTTTGTATGTCTAAATGCGTTTTTCTTCGAGAATACAGCATATTATGGAAGGTAACCATGGATATTCTCGTTCTATTATTAACAGTGATAAACATGGGTAAGTAATAGTAATCCATACAAAACTGTTCTTAGTTACTTTTTCCATATTGTGCATCGTGGTGGTTCTATATCAACTGCAAGAGAACACACATCTATTTTTGTTTGCAAGAATATCTTACCATGCTGGGGTTCTCATTCTCTCTAAGTCCTGATATCAACAGTAATAGACGTTGCAGATTTCTTAGATTAGTAATATCTTCATCAGTCAATGAAGATGGTCGGGAGGGAGAGAACGGTAGCCTAGCTGCAACTGCATTGGCTACTGAATCAAGAGTTGCAACACCAAGTGCATCCATACCCTGTAAATTGGAGAAAAGAGTGACTTCCTAATACAACCAGTGCGGATGATGAAAACTACAGTGAAAGAGTAGCATTCTGGAAATTTTGGACACCACAGCAGAAATCAACCAACATGGAAAGGGAGTTAAGTTATAACCACTTTTCAACACACCAAATGAAGTTGAAATTCGCCAATTTGAGTTTCTTAGATTATTCACATTAGCACACATACTGATTCCACGTGAAAATGGAGAATGCAGACTCTTAACATCATCAATAGCACTGGTTTTGGGACTGTACAGGATATTTTAAATTTCCATGTCATGTTCAGTGCTTGAGCAGTTTCTTGCTTTCCTAAAAGTATTGGGTCTTGCATTGTCAGATGGATTTCCATCCACAAACGACCAGTATGATAGTGATACCTCTCTTCACCTATCCTTTATCTCTTTGTTATCTCTAGTACTCCTACTGGGACTATTTTTTGGAATAAGAACAAAGAAGAGAATTCCCAAATCATCAATAATATCAGAATCAGAAACACCAACCAACTACGAGTACTAATGATGCAAATCAGTTAGTCTGTCATTAGAATCCATTGAAATAGAAAACTTGACTGATATGTTATGAAGCTGAAACTGCCTAGAGATTCAACCAAACAATTATTTCTACTATATTGGTATGGGGTCTTTTCCTATTCATCTACATTCAAGGCTAAAGAATTTCCAGCCACTACCATATAGTATTTATCACCTGTTTGAATTAAGTCAAACGAAGGTGCTGAGCATCGATGAAAAGTTTGCTTGAATTTTGTAATTACAAACAATGGTCCATACCTTGGCAAATTCCTCAAGTAGAAGTTCTCTGACAAAGTCACCCTGAAAATAAACAAATGAACTAATAAGAAGTGCGTCTGTGTATTTCTTCCTTTATTTTCAGGAGCAATTCAGCTTCTGGTCTGTTTAATGGTGTAATATTTTCTGAGATAGAATACCTTATCATCCAGTGTAAAAGAAAGAATTTGCTTTATAACGACCTTCGAATCGGTCTCACCATTTTGCTTGTTAGTCAGGGTTCTCTCTGTCTTGGCACGGAGAGACTGTTATGAAGAGAGATTCAGAATCTACACTTGTATATCAGAAACAAATACTAACTAATATGGTGAAACTATGAAATACTTAAAGATTTCCAATTTTCTCATATGTAACTCGAATATCAGGAATAACACAAAATTCAGCTGCAGCTTCTAACTTACACTAGTCAATTGTCAGACAGATGTATGATGGCAAATATAAATGCGATAAAATGTGTATCACAAAGCGTACCTCTGATAAGAGTGACTCCAGTCGATCAATCCTGAACTGACCATCCTAATATAAGAGTATATGGATTAGAATTTGCCACGAGTACGTAAACAGTTAAACTTTGCAGTTACAAAATTTATTAGGTTAATAACACTATAACCAGTAAAACTTCTGTATACTGTCTCATGCTTCAAGCTTGATATGTCTCTACCTAACGTTAATAAATTAGTCTTTGATTTCCTTAAAGAAATTCCTTTCAAAGAATTCACAATTAGTTGGAGACAAGTTTGTGTCGAATACAATGCTTAGTAATTCCCAAAAGACAATGAGAAAGCAAAAGGAGAGGAAAGAAAAAGGTGTTGCTAGCATAGCTGCATCCATACACGATTGAAACCTAGCTCATCACACATTATTACATCAAATTGATATTTAAATATTTAAAAATCATCCCTTTCTTCCATATCAAAGGAGAAGAAAAACAGCCCTCTTTCATGCAAAAAGCATGCAAAAAGCACAAGCATAAGATGCTTGAGGTTCATTTCCAATTAAATCATTTGAATTCATGAACACGACTAGTAAAGATTTGTGACTTTTCCTCGTCTAGGAAAATTAGTTGTTAGTGGTCCAGCTGTGGCACCAAAAATTTGAATGGAGGTCAGAAACATGAAGTTTTACGAGGTCTATCAAGTTGCTTCTGCAAGGGGACGGCTGGGGAATTGGTGCTAAGAGAGAGAATAAGAGATCACATTTGCATGTACCTTATAAAGAAGTGCTCGTAAAGAAGCTTTCAGTTTTGGTGAGCTGTCAGTCAGTACTTTTCGAGCGATCCATGGGTACGTACTGCCCAGAACTTTGTATTCTGGATTGATGCCAATAGCAATGCCCTCCAATACAGCGAGGCTAGATGTCTCAGAAGCATCAGCACATGACATCAGCCACCAACAGAATAAACGAGACAAAGGAAATTGAAAACAAACTAATCCCTAACGATTCTTTTTGTTGTGAAACTTTACACGCAAAATTACCTTCGGATGACAAGAGAGAAATACGAAGGTATTTGAAACTTAAATTTGTACCTGTAATCAAAGAGTTTGGCAAACCTTATAAAAACACTAAAATAAAATAAAAAAATCAAATGAATATTGCAAAGAGTAAATGATAGATCTGGCATTTGGTGTCCTCATAAGAAAAAACAAATAATATCTACTAAGGCATTATCCAGACATCAAAGAACATCTCTGAACATTATCATCAATGATCTCAATATGAATGTTAAGGTTTTCCAGATTTTCTATCAAGCAAGTTCATTCGTATCAAAAAGCCATATAGTCTGACATGCAACAGTGCATGTAACTCCCATTGTAATACTTCAGTGTCCTGAGAAAAGGGGCGGATCCAGGATTTCAAGAAGATGGGTGCACTATTACGAAGAGGTGGATCAAGGATTTAAATCTGACGGGTTCGACCTCTTGGTTCTTACCATTGAACCCATTAGGCTTTCAAAACTATAGGTTCAAAATCAAAACTTTTTAAAAATTTGAGTAAATTTCACACACCCCTACATATATATTAAAATTGTATAAATTATATAATGCCTACATTAAAACTAGTAGCAGTGGAGGATATAGCATATAGTCAATGGGTACCATCCTCCACTACCACTAGTTTTAATATAGACATTTGATTTAATTATATATATTTTATGGTGATAAAAGGAGAATAGGGATGTCAATATCTCAGACTTGGAATTTTGAAAAAAAAAAATCAAACCAAGAAAGAAAGAAGAAGAAAAAAGTACTAATTTAGAATGGAAGAAACCAGACATACAATGGGTGAGCCTAAATCTAGAAAAGAAAGGAAAAAACAGCAAGAAAGACATGGGAATTGAAACCTGGACCTTATTTATAAAGGTGCACCCAATAATCATTGCACCATATGGCTCTTTGAGCTTGGGTGAACACATATATATTTAAGTATATTTGAAGAGATATAACATTGCTATACATCGTTTAGGGAGGGGAACTTAGATGCATATGAAGCCATACCCTCCAAAGATCACCCACTGGCTAGAAGCACAAATATTCTATCCCAGAAATCTAGCAGATCAGCTCAGAATCCAGATCAAGATCGACCACTAAGATTGTTCAATAAACTAAACAAGGATTAGTGCCTTTAATAGGACACATCTTTTAAAAAATGTTTCTTTTCCTTCTTAAATTGTTATTTAGAGAAGCTCCCTTCTCCGGGCCTATCCTCATCACAGCATGCTCCATGAGATATACATCTTCCACACCAACTTAGAAAGTAAGAAATGATAAAAGCACAAGCGAAATAAGACCAAATTGCATCACATAAGAAAAGGTAAATGCAGGAAAGCAAAGATTTGTTCAATTTCAATCGAAAGAAGTAATCATGAAAAGCGCTTACATGGTGATTCCCAAATCTCCAAGAAGATCCCCAAAGCTTACATTACGGACTCCTTTGGCGACAGCATCCCGAAAAACACCTGATGGTGAAATTCATATCAGTAAAGAAGAACCCAATAAGTATATCACTTTCTAGGTCTAGACATATAACTTTAGAGCTAATAAATATCAACATAAAGGACAAAACCTGTTAAAGCTTCTGTAACAGCAGCCTTGTCACTTGTGGGTGGAATAAGCCTGTCAAAGCATATATGTAGCAGAACTAAGCAACTTTCTAATATTAAGAAAGGACCTTGCATTGAGTAGTGAAGATAATAATAATACCCAAGAGTGACAAAATCCTTGGCCAATGAACTGTAATCACGATTCACAAGATGGAGACATGCTTCAATGAAACCATCACGAAATTCTTGTTTGAATTCACCCATCATACCGAAGTCTGGGATTGAAAGCAAGTTTAAGTTTAAACAATTGATGACAGGTAGCTAAAGCTAAGGCACTCAACTGGGACAAAGAATTCATATTGTTATAGACTAACTTTAAGAAAATAGACCTTAGGTCTGACTCAAACCAAAAGCTAGCTCAAGTGGTGAGGCTGTTCAAGACCATATAAGGAGACTACAACCAATAAACATAATCAATGTGGAATTCCAACACTTCCTCTCCCCCACGGCTGGACATCTGGAGTGTGAAGTAATATAACTTGGGTGGCCAACATTGATTAGGTAGCCCAACATCCAGATGAATCTGATTTTGATACCAAGTTAACCTTGGGCCTGAGTCAAACTCAACAGCTTGTTCAAGTGGTGACACTTTTGATATGAGATTCTAACACTAAAACATAGAATAACTTTGAACATCAGAAAGAACCACAGAAACTCAAATATGATACTTTGAGTTTCCATGAAGATAGCTACTTTGAGTTCTCAGCAGCATTTTCATTTGTGAGCTATAAGACAATAGCCACAACCAATTCATGAAAGCTAATGGTATTAAACAAAGTAGACATTTCAACATTCTCCTTAAGAAAAAAATGACAAACGTAGAGTAAGAAAGAAAAAAGGAAAGTAGCACGTATAAAAGGTTACCAACATATATTTGGAAAAGTAGATAGTACAAAAGGTTACCAGCATATATTTGGAAACATAGCATGTACAAAAGGTTTCCAACATGATATATTTAGTTAAAAGATGGCATCACGCATGCGTATTGAGAAATGAAAATAAATGAAGTACCTAAGTAAGCTAGTTTGCCATCATATGTACGAAGTAGATTTCCAGGATGTGGATCTGCATGATAGAATCCATACTCTAGAAGTTGATTGAATGAGCAATAAACCCCGACCTGTGAACATTAAGTTCACTTTAAAGTACGGTTCAAAGTTGAAAAACAGATGAACATTGAGGAGATGAGTTTCATGACCTACCTCAACCAAATAAAGATCCTTGACCCCAGCCAGCTTTTGCCCCTGGCCAAGAAAAAGGTGTAGTAACATGAGCAATATGTCTAAGTTTCTTAACACTGGGGGAGGGGGAAAATAGATACTAGTTGTTGGCTATAAGATATGCCACCTCATCTGACCTAAATAAAAAGATCCTTGACACTCTCATGTTGCTGAGAACATATATATGCCAATGAACCAATGAGATCATGTTAGTGCTATTGGAGCTACTGTGTTTATCTGTGATACCTTAATATAATGAAACCAATTTAAAAAAAGGAAATTCTTCAAAGGAAACGACGAGATTCTCAAACATTTTATCCAAGTTAATAGAGATGTAAACCTTGGTCTAACTTAGACCTCTTTGGATGTAACTCTTTAATGTTTCTTTGATGCTCGTCTCCCCCCTAACTAGGTAGTGCACATAACCTAGTGAATATGTTAATCTAAAGAAACTCCCAGTCAAGTATCCTCTTTACCTTTCCCTACCGAGATTGAATGTCAGGGACTGTCAGAAAGCCATAGAAATCGCAAAAAGAGATGTTTCAATCAGAGCAGCAAGTATAAGGAAGACACCAAAATGTTCTCAAGATCAGAGCCCTTCTGTAAGAAAATCTCCAATTTCTTTTTTCTTTTTAAAATTTTAAATTCAGCATTTTTACTAATCAGGTCTTTATTGACTTTGACATTTGCGTGGAAGAAATCCAACCGCAACTTACGGAAAGATAAGAGAATGTCCAACATAATTGTCACAGGCTAACCCAAAATCTCACTGAACATAATTATCACGTGACTGTATGCTTATAGCTGCTGTATGTAGTTGTACCTCAATCCACTGCATAGTGAGCACTTTCCGAGTTGTTTGTGCCAAATACATTTCTGGAACCACAACGTCTTGTATTACACCATACAATTGCCTGCTCATGCAATTTATGAGATGTTTAGATCATGGATAAATAAAGAGGATTTCTCCCTGTTAACTTAGTAGATGCACGAATCTGCAATTACAAACTAAAGAGTACCATACAATCAAATGCCACTGGTGCTAGATGAAGCATGCATAATCAACCTGTAATAACTCGAATTTTTTTTATACACTTATTAATTGTGAGATTAGAGAATTAAATTAGTTAGCAGCTATTTGGCCAAGTACTAAGTTAGTGGAAGGGTTATTATATAAAAGATAGTGTAGTATATTAAATCAGTAGCTAGTGGGCCTATAGCATATTACGAACTTTGGTTATTATTTGAAAAGGTTTAGAAGTGGGCCAGGCGCACCATTTTCTTATTGGCCACGTTAGGTGACCTAGAGAATAAAACAATAAGACAAATTGGTTTCTTAGTTCATGAACACAAAACATATAGAAGATATCAGGGGATTGACGGTGCAATAGAGTATTGGGTGAAGGTTTCTTACAATTTCAATAGGTTCCAGACTTCCATGTATGGAAATTAGATGTTAGCATGCACTTTGAATTTAATTTGTCTAGCTTACAAAATAATATATAATGAATTATTGATTGGAAGCAAAGTAATGATAACATATAATGATTATGGACATGATGAGTGGCATGTAGTATTAGGGAGAAGATTGAAATTTCTAAACATTTATAACTACTACATCCGAAAGCGTAATTATACTTTAAATAGAAAGCCACTATTCGAATCTTTATTCTTTAAGTATAGAAAGATTCTGACGTTTACTCTATGGTTATTATCAGTGGACTCGAAGTACTAAATAATAGAAACTGATATTGACTATTGGGGCTTAGATTGAGATATCGGGCTATATATTTTTTATTGAGGTGTAAAATATTAAGATTTAATTCTAATTCTGAAAGTTAAGGAGATTGAAATTTGACCCGACTACATAATTGACAATGTTAATCAATATTTTGTATAGATTGAGGTTATTGGAGGCTGTTTGGTTGGTGTTCTAAAAGTCGCAAGGTTGGAAAAAACTTGTTGTTGGCGAAGTAAGTGAGACTTTAAGCTTTGATGCTTGTGATAGTAACCAGAAGTAGATAATTGAAGAAATAGAACAAAGAAGTTAATATTATTGGCAATAGTTTGTGCAAGAATCTTAAACACAACTACACCAATAAAGTTGTCCGTATGGAGAGGACAATGCTCCAGAATAAAGTAGTTTAATTCTGACAATAATACCTACACATTACAGGATCTATTACGTATAATATAGGCTGACCATAACTACTGCATAACCTATTAGGATAAAGATAAATAGCTTCTAATAACCATAATAAAACTGCTAAACAGACAACTTCTAATAACTGAAAGCTCCAGGAGTTATCTTCTTCTAAATTTCTTTGCTTCTTCTGGAAGATACGTGGCTTATTCTGGAAGATACGTGGAAAAACGGCTTGTCCTCAAGGCGAATTTCGAGAAATTGTGCCCACATCAGTAGGAAACATGTCATTTTTGTTGTGATCTTTCACAATCTGTGTGTCGTTCTCTTCTTGCATCAACTCCAGATGAGAAAAAGTCCCAGGTTTGCAGCGATGACCAGGGCTAAACTTTTCTCCACAACGATAGCAAAGCCCCTTTGTCATGCCGAATTTGTTGTTCAGGAGTCAACGGGCGAGTGTTTGGAAGTGATGGTGGTTGAAAAGGACGTGTAACTGGTTGGCGGGATGACAGAAAATCGAGTCGCTGGAGATGATGTCCTAACTGAAGGAGGTCGTGATACAGAAGGCAAAGTGGCTGCCTTACTGGACCAATTAGGTCCCTGTTTTCCTTCATATTCTAAGCGCTCATTGCCTTGTACACAGATCGAGGTTTGTGAATCCTAACATCCACGCGAAGGTCTTCTTTCAGCCCACTGATGGAAACTCCAAGCAAACAGTGTTCTGGCAGATTTTGCACACGCGCTGCTCGTTTTGCTAATTCTTGCCTATACTCAAACACTGTTCTAGTTTGTTGGATATCACAGAGTGTTCATCAGGGTTTTGAAACTCAGCAGGTCCGTAATTTTCTTGCATTACTTTCACCAATTCGTCCCAATAGTAATGGTTCTCTCACTGTTGATCCAAGCTAAAAGATCCAATGCATCTCCTTCCAAGTACATCGAAGCTACATCAAACTTGCATTCCTCAGAAGTTTGATAGTGAGCGCCGGAAAGTTTCTCGATGCCAAGTGCTATTAACCTCACCTTCTTCTGGTATGGCTTTAGCTTTCCCTTTATTGCTGTGATCTCCACTGTGTTGTGCTTTTAATGTAGTCACATTAGCGGTTTAAGCATCTATGGCTTCTAATTTCACTGCTATAGCCGTCAATTTCCGGGAAATCGGGTCAAGAGTCGGAATGATGGGTTCACTGTGGGAAGCGTTGGTCCGTGTGTTCACCATGGCAGATCTTACTGCTCTGATACCAAATTGATAGTAACCAAAGTTGATAATTGAAGAAATAGAACAAAGAAGTTAATATTATTGGCAATAGTTTGTGCAAGAATATTAAACACAACTACACCAATAAAGTTATCCGTGTGGAGAGGACAATGCTCCAGAATAAAGTAGTTTAATTCTGATAATAATGCCTACACATTACAGGATCTATTACTTATATAATAGACTGACCATAACTACTGGATAACCTATTAGGATAAAGATAAATAACTTCTAATAACAATAATAAAACTGCTAAACAGATAACTTCTAATAAACTTCTAATAACTGAAAGCTCCAAGAATTATCTTCTCCTAAATTTCTTTGCTTCTTCTGAAAGATACGTGGCTTATCAGCTTGCTTTTCCAAAACCCGTTTTGAAAGTATGTTCTTTCTGCCTTGTCCATGTGTTGGGACGAGCGTGTGCTTGACATAATCGATGGTCTTAGATCAGCCGCAAATATATATTATTTTGTGAAAAAGATGAAATTATTTAATAAGTGATTTGTGGTGTGGTGTGGTGTAATGTGGCGTAGCCTCGTGCTATGGCGTTAGAAACTATTTCTTCGCTGCTGGAATATATTTGGGGCATTGTGTATGCCACCGTGGTAGATTTGGGGCATCGTGTATGCTATCGTGGACTCGTTGGGGTGTTTGGTTAATTTTCTGCATTGCCGTTTATGACAAGTCCTTAGTGTAGATTGTGCTGAGATATATGGTGTTATTGTTGAATAATTGTTTGGACCTTAGTGAAAGAATTTCTTTTGCATATTATTTATGTGCTCGTTGTGTGTTTGTATTTCTTTTGCCAAAAGAGTCTTTATCATTTATTCATATGATGTCTTCTGCAATTCTCTTAGATGCTTTGTGGTATGGTGTGGGATTTGGGCTAACATTTTAAATTAGTATTTCGAGATACTAATCGTTTGTAATTAGTTATCTGCCTTTTCAGATAATTATTTAATTAATTGGTTAAGTGTATAAAAAAATTTGGTTCACCTGGGTGGTAGTGTCAGCTGGGTACCAGTCACGTCTAGAGGGTAGTTTGGGATGTGACACAACCTAGTAAGCAAGTACGAAATTTTTGTAATTGTTGGAAATAAAGTCACCGAATGGGTCAATCTTTTAGGAGGACGCTTTTGCACAAGAACAAAGGTTGAGTCATAGGGGATTGCTTGAGGAAGGCCCACATACCATTCCGTGGGGTCCTCTCTCTTCCTCATTCTATTTCTGACTAATGGATTGCCTTAAGAAAATCATCATTTCCTTCCTTTTGCTAGATTAATAAAAATTCTACCGACCAAGCGAGTTTACCTCTAGAATTACGTATGTAAGTGTCTTTTTTCCTCCCCCTCTTCTAGTAAAGAAAGGGCATCCTAAAAAAAATAGAGCCTAGCCAGAGAGAGGACATCCCCATGCTGCGGTTCGAAAACGTCTCCTGATGAGAGTGTTATGTAAAAAGGACCAAGGAGGATCCTATCCTAAAGGAGAAGGAGGAGGAGTAGGAGCTAGCTTTAAGGGCGGAATCAAAGCGAAGACATTAGTTCATGCCACGACGATCTATATCGAAGGGAAGTTTTGTTGATGCATTCCTCTTGAGAATGAAGAAGAAGAGAGATCTTCTTTTTAACAGGAAAATTTGGCACGTAGATCTTCTATTTCGCCGGAATTTGTTGATTGCTCCGTACGAATTTACAATGGAAGAACTCCTATTCGTTGTAAGATTATTGAAGGAAAGGTTGGTCATAAATTTGAAGAGTTTGCTTCTACACGGAAACGAAGACCTTCGAGAACAAATATTGGACCGGGAAGAAAAAAGGGAAAAAGTAAAGTCTAAGCGCATATGGCACGAAAAGAAAATCCTATTTCGGTAAGACTTGATCTGAATCGTAGTTCAGATTCAAGTTGGTTTAGTGAGGGCGACCGCGAAAGTCACCGAATGGGTCAGGCTTTTAGTTCTCCCAGATTATAGGATGCACAAACTATGATAACCAACTATTTTTCACATGGTGCACGGAAATTTTCTCCGCGCGAGAGAACAGCTAATAAAAGTTGGCAAGTATCTTTATAAGAAATACCAAATTGCCATATGCCCATATCCAATAAGAGGACATTCATGATGGACCTGATCCTAAATAATTGTTCAGGTGAAATCAGATTGAGATCACATTCCTCTGATGTGCTTTTTCATTATTTTCATGCTTTCAACTATTTTAGGCGAGTTTTCCCTTCCTCATTTTTATGATATTTCCGTTCCCGTATGTACTTTTGATGTTTTCGTATGACATTCCAAAGTAGCTTAGTGTGGCATGTGCACGAACAAGGTCATTTCCTCTTGGTCTCCATGCATCAGAAAACCAAACAAAGGAAAATCAGTAAGCAGGAGTTGTCTACCGGAGTTTCGTAAGTTCCTCTCTCTCTCTCTCTACAGTTCATTGGCTCATTGAAGAGGATAGGAAGAAATACTTCTCTCCCTACCTACTGGCTGCTGCTTAACCAACTCACTAACCGGAGAAACATTGGAGGCTATCTTTCTATTTTTGTCTTTTTCCCTCAACTCGCAGAAGGGAAAGGGTCAAAACCATACTTCATAATAATGAGTAAAATGCTTAAACAAAATGCTTTCAGATTTAGTTGCTAGTGTTTTAAGAAAGGTTTCCAGGTTCCGCACATTAATTTCAGGGAAAAGGCTTAAAATTGCAAATTATTAGATCAGTGTTTCAACAGAAACATCAACCAATTACAAAGCTTTCCCGAGAATGTATGCGACCAGCAGAAGTTGATTGCAATAGCTAATCCATTAAAGCATCCTATAAAATTTCTTCTTATGTAACTGATTCGAGCTCCAAAAACACTACTCACCGGTTAACCCTCTTAAATTCCTGAAGCTTGGTGCGATATCAGAAAATTTCAACACGACACGATAATAAATAAGAAGGAGAGGTACTATTGTATAATGGACAGCTCCAAATCAGCGTTAGTCATAAAAGCGAACAAAAAAGATTTAACACATTTGGGATATTTATCTCATGATAAAAGCTAGTCATTCATAAACTTCAAAAACCAACGGTAAATTCTGTAAAAGACCTTGGAGCCAATTGCTTATCTAGTCATTAACCATAAAAAGCAGTGAATCTCTGATCCTTATGGTTTTTAAAATGCAAACTCACTCATCACAACAATCTAAATGAGACTGGATTAAAAGTAAATTAAAGGTATGCAAGGAACAACAGATTTCAGATATCTTATACAGGATGCATTCAGGTAGATTAACTATTTTACCGAAATTTGACTCCATTCCGTGCTTCTTGTTTGTAGTCCATCTCCTGCATTCAATTTGATCACCTGTATTCAATATAAAGCACTAAGAATATTCCTCCTCCTATATTGTTAAAAGTAATTATTGTTAGTTCGATTTGTGCGTATGTGTACATGTACGCAAACACAGATTCTAGTCCATAGATATGTGTACATGAGGATTTGAGCCAGCTATATGAATCCTCTATATCCATTTGCTATCTGGGTCCATTTTATTTCAATATTAAATGATTACCTTTGAAGGCAAATTAGGGCACTCTAAATCTCAAACTATAACTACTTTAATCATAACCTATATGGATCCTTTGCTTCTATGTCCCCAATCTTCAATCATTGTATTCTCATCATACTTATGGACCTGTGCATATGAATGTCTACGCAGTACATGGCAAAACCATCTCAAGCAATCTTGTTCCATTTTATTTTCCATATCTGCTGCTTGCGTCCTTTGTCAAATGTGATTATCCAATCTTGCATGGCTTCAAAAAAAAGTTCATTTGATCTCACTTCACCTTCATTCTTCTTATTTGAGCTAAATTTGCAGTGCATATATTCTATCTTACTTCTTATCCTGAAAAACTTACTCTCAAGTACTTCTCCATAGTTCTAACTTTGACAAACTCCTTTGCTACTTTCATCAATGTATCATCTGCCTATAGCATGCACCTTATACGGTAGGAGTAGTTAACTCATCCACAATTAGGATAAGCAAGTATAGGATCAAGGAAATTTTTGGTGTAAAGAAAGGTCCTTAGTATCTCCTCCAACTATTCTCACACTTGTGACCGATCATCTTGCATTTTCTCTATGTAATTATGTATTTATGAATTCCTTTCTTCTCAAGAGGATCTTTCTTGACACTATCATATGTTGGACTATCAATGTGGAGATCCTTGTTTTTCTCCCTATTAAGTCCCATCAATCTTTTCAAAGATAATTTAAACTTAGTAATAAATCTACAATGTATAAACCCAAACTAGTTCACTATCACCCTTATAATGTTCCGAAGTCTCTCTATGTAACTCTTTCCAACGTTTAATCATATCATTTAGAAGCTTAATCCATGATAATCCACAAAACCTACTAATCGGCTAATAAAGGGAGGGGAATTCCTCTTGCGTGACAGAAAGTATGAACTTAAAAAGCTGAAAGTTTTGATCAGTTGACTAATTTTAAATGTGAGACAGTATCAGAGCAAGTATGTGGACATCCCATATATGTGAGATTTTTCTAGGAAGATTAAGATATAACTGCGTACCCGAAAAAGACTTGAGGCCCACTCATCAACAACTGCCTGTATATTGGACAGAAAATTTGCTCAGGAGTCAGGACAAGTAATTGCAAAGAATATGTCTTGTCATGGTTGAAAATAGATTGTGCCACTAAGAATGCACAGCAGCCTAAACCATTTATGTGTTCCACATCCCATCCCATCCCATTTTTTCCTCTCAGCAAGGAATTTTACTTGTACTACAATACCTGAAGATCAGTATTAAGCTTTCCCGCCTTCCTTATTAAGCCTGCGAGATAACGTAAAATCAATATGTCCAAGGAGATTGAACTTTGAACTCCAGGTCTCTGCACCTTTACAGCAACAACTTGTCCGCTAGAACGTAGCCTAGCTTGATAGACCTTAAAAAATGGAACTTACATTTAGTTGCTATCATGTTTGGCTATATACTAAGTGTGAATATGAGTCCACCTAATTAAAATATAAGAAAAAGAAACCCACTACTTCACAGACCTGTCCAAGTGACGCTGCTGCAACAGGCTCCGGTGAGATCTCAGAGAACACCACATCTAAGGGCATGCCAAGCTCTTTCTCTATAATTTGAAAAGCTACTTCAGAGGAAAAAGGTGTTATCCGATCTTGCAACTGAGATAGCTCATCCAAATACAACGGTGGTACCAAATCCTAGAAGCAATATAAGTCTGATGAACATGACTAACTTTGGTGAAACATGGGGTGCTGTCACTACGAGTGTGCACCTTCAAACAATTAATTCTTGCAGAGAGCTACTTGCACTTAATTTCCCATTATTTCACAGTAAGTAAGAATTAATTGCTGCAAACTGAATCAGTTTATGTTTTGGATACATGCCTAGAATTTTAGTTCAAGATATCTTTGGAGCTTAATAGTTGCATAACTTGGAGAGTGATGAATGAATTTTTGGAACCCCATTACTTTCAAGCAGCTTCTAATCGCAGACGAGCGAGTTCGAAAAACTGCACTTTTGTTTTATAGATTTTGTTCTTTCGAGAATCTAAAAGATGTTCCCAAAAAAATTGAGTTTCAGGAAAACAACATAGATTTTCAGTCAAAAAGGAACTAAATTCAAAATGAAATCTATAATCCAGCATGCTAGCTCAATCGTGCTAACTACTTCTCATTTTCAGAGTCCTTCTGTTGCCAAAGGTCACACAATTCGAACTTGTTGACAAATATTCATAAATGGAAAGGGGAGCTAATGCCAATTTAGTCCAGTTAGGAAGTAAATTCTCTCAGTCAGCAGAAAATTGCTGGATGTTGAGTGGAAGTGAATGCAAAAAAATGGAGATAAATTGACTAGCTGAACAACTCGTTACTTACAGAACGAGATGAGATAGCCTGCGCAATTTTAACATATGCCTGCAAAAAATAGTTTAAAACGAGGCTTATGAATAGGGAGACACCTTACTATTGCCACTTCCATATTAAAAAGTACTCATACTATCTTTTTAAAAATAAAACTAATTGGGAGAATTATTGAAGTAAAATTTGCAAGTTGAATTAATAAGGCATACCGGACCAAGCTGTACTAGTATCTTCCTCAATTCTGCAGCTCTAATCTACAAGGAAAAAAAACTAAACAAATTCAAATACACTATGCGACGGTACATTATTCTAAAATATGTACCGAGATAATTAATAGTACTAACTTTGAACATCTCATCGGCGCGTTCGTTAACAATATCCATGTACCTGACGGCGAACCACTTGCCGAGAGTAGAGCCGATTTGGACAAGTCTACGAACGACAATCAACGGTTTCTTCTGATAAAACGCGGCGATTTTCGCGATATTGTACTCCGTAAGAGACTCCGCATCCGCCGAATTCAGCTCGAACACGTAGCCTGAGTACTTTGTGAAGTCGTCCACCTCCCGGGCAACTGCCGCAACCGGCGGTGCTGCGCGACGGGAAGTGGAATTCACCTTGCTCCGCCAGAATAGACGGCGCAAGGAGCGGTCGGAATTTGAAGTGCCGGCGAATAATAACGGCGGCGGTTGTGGCGGGACTGCTAGCATATTGTGGCGGAGCGATAGTATTTTGCCTCAGTGTCTGTTAGGACCGTTATGTAAGGCTGAAAATTACTCTAAACTCGTAACACATAATGAGTATAATGATATCACAATTTTATTTGCAAAATCTTATTTGTGTGTGTTGATTTTTTAGAATTGAATTTTATTTTAATGGTTTCGGGTTTTTTTGCTAACGAGAAATTTGCACTTTTAGTCCCTTATTTTTGACAAATTCTTGTTTTGTCATTGTAATATTTGACTAAGCACATTTTACTTCCAATTATTAATATGTACAATTTTGATCACTTTACTTGTGAATCTTAATTCTTTTTAAATTTGATTACTTACATGTTACCTTTATAATTGAAGGTAGTACAAATTTAGTTCCAGGAAAAATATACTGTGTACGTAGGTAAAGCAAAAATTTATATGTATATATATTATGTGTTGACTCCCTTAATTTTTTGGTATATTTACTTTTATATATTTTGACACCCTTAATAACAATTCTGGCTCCGGCACTGTAACTGATTCCTACATAACGGAATCAAAAATACATAAATGTGCTTAGCCATATATCATAAAGATCAAAATTAAATTTTATAATAAATTGAGGGACCAGAAATGTTATTATCTCTTTTTTTTTTTAATTTTTGAGATTTGATTATAGAAAATCCAAAGATGATGGAGAAGGGGAGGGAAAGAAAAGGATGGGATTGGATTCGTGGCCTTAAGGATGCGTGAATAAATAGGAAACTTTTGGCACTTCAGAATATTGCTTTCCAATTCTGGAGAAACAAAATTGGCGTCTTGACTTCTATTTTAGAATTTAGATGGATTTTAACTTAATTGATGCTGAATTAATTGCACCACAAATTTAGGAGGAAGAGAAAAACAAGGGTTAGATAAGATATTGAGGAGAGGGGATATAAGATATTTTTTGACAATTTCTTTTTGCTTGATGTAATTCTTCAAAGCATTTTAAATTTTAGTGTCGTCCTCTATTGGAATGAAATATAAGCAAAATTTATGATATTGTCTGAATAGATGATAATAACCATATGTGTTATCACTGACATACACTAATTAAATGTCTTGTTCTATGAAATATATATATATATATATATATATATATATGAGATAGTCATGTTTATTAAATTAATTAAGATGGTTGATCCTAAAAACAAGAGTTAATAGGTACCAACTTTACATTGAAGCTGCTGTACTGCATTTGTTTTCTGAACCATTTAAGTAAACTAGTTTTACCGAACGTGCGTTACACGTGTCTCCACGTACAAAAGAAATTATTAAAAATGGCAATTGATATTAAAATAAATGTAATATTTTCTTAAGGAAATAATTTATATAATATAATTAAAATCTTAATTGATTTTAAAGTTCAAAATATTAAACTTTTCTACATAATTTAAATAAATAAATATTCAATAAATAAAATTTTAATATATTTTAAAATCCAAAACAATAGAAAAATTAACACATAAAGCTGTTATATAGTCAAACATTTGTATAACAACCATCCCTGTAATAGCACATCACTAAAGCGGTCAACTTTTTGTTTTTTTGGAACCAATGTTTCGTGATATGTTATAATATATATTTTTTATAGTAACGCTTCACTATAACAATCGTAAAATATTTGAAACAAACGAAGTTGTTATAGAGATGTTTGACTATAGTTATGTTAATCTTAATCGATTTTAAAGTTCTAAGAATATTGGATGAAAATTATTTTTACCACCAAGCTCGCTCTTAGAATCAAACACATCCTTTAACTTTGAACAATTTTATTCTCCTTCCTTCATCCTATACAATGTCTATTTTACCTTGACAATTTTAATTCCTCACATCTGCAATACACCTTTTTACATTATCTTTATACGTTTTTTTATGCAGGTATTTTATTCACAATTTAAATAATATCATATCTTATTGTACAATTTAATTTAAGTTCATTAACATTATTAATAGAATAATTATATTATGAATTTATTACAAAATTTACAGCTATGTTTTAAGTTATTATTTATGATTACATTTATTAAGTATGCATATAATGTATTGGCTGTCCGTGTGTGAGAGATGGAGATTTTTTTTATTTTTCTCTTATTCTCATTGTGCATACAGATTTTTGAGTTGTGATTGTTATTAATAAAGTTGTTTCTAAATTGTAGTATAAAATTTCTGTAAAGTATAAATAGATAACTTTTAGGAATTTATTAAAAGCATACCTCTATTTTTCACTCATTATTTTTATTATTTGAATGGCATAATTTATAAAATTCTTATTCTCATTTATTCTTAATTTTGTAAAGAAATTGAGTTTTAATTGACACTATAAAATTACTTACTGAAATAAAAGTTTTATTGAATTTTTAAATTTATTTTATTGTTGAATGTCATTAACTTAAATGCATTATTACTACTTCTTAGTATTTTTTATTTTAAAAATAATATGTATTTGTCTATAGGTAAGTCCTTAAAATAGAATTAGACAAAGAAAGAGATATCATTATATTAAAGAATAAACAAAAAGAGATAAAAGTTATAGAGGGTAAAATATGCATTTTAAAAGTCAACTTTGATTTATTTATTTTTTTGGTAATAAAAGATTTTATTCAAACACAAACATACTAAGAACTATTACAACGAGAGGTCAGTCTAGGTAACATAGTGCCTAGTCTGTCTCTTTCTAGTACATGGGATACAAAGGCGGGAAGGGAAGCATGAGTAAGCAAACACCAAAAACCGTCCAGATTACATCCTTCTTTAGCTAATAGATCCGTTACTTCATTAGTTTTTCTAAAAATATGCTTTAATGATGGATCATTCACCTTCCTCAATAGGCACCTGCAATCATCGATCAAGTTTTGATAGAGACAATTGTTAGAGATAAGAATGTTGGTTAGTTCCAAGCAACCAGTCTCAATTACTATTGGAAAAATATTCTTTTCTAGTGCAATTTCGACTTCATGAAGGAGGACCAATATTTCCATGTATATATTAGTAGCATGCTGGATTCTCATATTGAACCCCATAATCTATTAACCACTACTATCCCTGAACACCCTCCTAATCCTCCTACCCCTAGGTTTCCTGCGCACGAGTCATCAGTATTGAGTTTATAGTGGTTTGCATCAGGCGACTCACATTTCACGGGGATGATTCTCTTGGTTAGTTTACTACTTAGGTTATTAGCCAGAAAAATGAATTCCAAAACTTAATTGATAGGTTATGGGAGGGAGCTTGTTCCCTTGGAAAATTTTCCCATTCATAGAGCTACAAATATACTAGAGTAGGAAGGGGGAGGAAGTCACCCCACATGATAAGGTTATTGAAGGCAAGTTATTTTTTAACCAATTAAACATGACGTCTTCATCATTAGAGTCCAGGAGGTAACTATATGCAGTTTTAGTTTGCGCACATATAGACCTAGAGTAGGAGCATTTGAAGAAAATCTGTTCTATCTTCTCACTCTCCATGTTATAGATGTAACAGGTGTCATTGGGGCAGATCCCTCTTTTTACGAGCATGTATTTAGTTGGTAGTTTATTTCTTGTGACGGTCTATAGGAAGTATTTTAATTTGTTAAGGATTTTTATTTTCCAGATCCAAGAATAATATAGTTCGTTAGTGTCATTGTAACTTGAGACTATTTCGTAGGCAGTCTTGGTGGAGAAGCAGTTATGCTCTTTCGAATTCCAGGTATAAGCGTTTGTTGTGGGATCTAATTACTTTATATAAGTGCTGATAATCTTGGAGATTATGTATGAGGAAAGCTCAAAGGAAAGGCTACTAAGATCAAATACACCATTTCTAATTATGCTAGCAAGCTTTAGGTCAAGTTCATGAGCTGAGAGGGGTCCTTGTATATAATTCCTAAGGTTCCCTAGTTGGTTGATCTAGTTGTCTTGCCAGAGGTTTATGGACTTCCCATTCCTTACTAGCCACTTGGTACTCACATTACCTATGGTAGAACTTCTCGTTATAATTTTCTAAACATGAGACGCTATATTTTGGGGATTCCTATTTTCCTATTTATTATGCAAAATCTTGACCCATACTGCCTCTTTTTCCTTCTTGTAACGCCAAGATAATGCTGCGTTGAATGAAGAGTTTTTCTAATGAGAATTAGGGATACCCAGTCCCCCTTGCTTCTTAGGCATTGTGACAATGCTCCATCTAATAAGGTGTCATTTCTTTTTTTCATCTATGCTACCCCATAGAAAGTTCCTTTGGATTGAGTCTATTTATTAAGGGTTGTTTTTGCGAGGTCATATATTTGCATCACATGATTAGGAATTGCTGTCAATGTTGCTTTAATAAGGGTTGTTCTACCGACGATGTCTAGGAATCTAGTGTTCCAACTCTTAAGTCTAGTCTTCATACGGTCTAATACAAATTGAAAGTCTTTCTTGGCGGGTCTAGCATTATGCATAGAAAATCTTAAGTACTTTCCAAAGTTGTTAGCATGTCTCACTGAGAAGCAATTGCTAATGTGGTCCTTTCTATCTGGGGGGTGTTTTTTGAAAAAAATTATTTTAGATTTGGTGAAGTTGATTGATTGTCCTGAGGCGCCACAAAATTTACTGAGCGCATTGTTGATTGAGTTGCATCTTTTGGGTTGACCTCAAATAAGATAATAAGATCATCTGCGAAGAATAGGTGTGAGAGTTCTAGGCCTTTTGGGGGATATTTTGATTGGTGTCCATCTACAACAGTCAATTTCATGGTCAATTAATCTAGAGAGCATTTCCATACATATGATAAAAATATACGGAGGGAGGGGGTCGCCTTGTCTAATACCCTTGGTGTCACGACTCGAAATCCCACCTTCAGGCCGTGATGACGTCTAACATTGAACCCGCTAGACAAGCCAACGTTATTGGTTATTCTAATTTATTCCTTTGTTATCTAGCATAAAAGAAAAAAACTAAAATACAAGAACAAATAGAAATAAGAATGCGGAAGATAAGAAATCCAACGACTTAGATAATAAATCTTATGAAATTCCCTTAAACATACCCCCAGAACTGGTGTCACAATTTTCACGAACAGCCTAAGATCTTTACTAAAAACAAAGTCTGAACAAACAATGCAACTGTCTCAGAAATACAAGAGAAGATAGAAATAAAGAGGAATGAGATAGGAGGTTACGCCAAGGCCTGCAGACGCCTGCAAGACTACCTCAGTTTTGCCTGTGGACTGAAGGACACTCCCTCGATCACTGTCCACCAGGTCCGGTTTCGTAATCTGCACAACATAAAGAAGTGCAGGTGTAACATCAGTACAACCGACCCCATGTATTGAGTAAGTGTCGAGCCTAACCTCGGCGAAGTAGTGACGAGGCTAGGACACGACAAAATAATAAACACCTGTGCAATTCAATAATATATAATAGAAATAACGGCAGGAAATAAACAGTTAAGTACGAATACGGGAAGAAACATGCCAGGGTACAACGAGGAAAAACACTTATTGAGTAACAGAACATGACAACCGTCTAGTATCAGAATAAAATAGGGAATAAAAAAGTGCACGACATCACCCTTCGTGCTTCACTCTCATTCTCACCAAGACAAGTGCACGACATCACCCTTCGTGCTTTACTCTCATACTCACCAAAACAAGTGCACGGCATCACCCTTCGTGCTTTACTCTCATACTCACCAAAAAAAGTGAACGACATCACCCTTCGTGCTTTTACCTCACAATATCAACACGACATTAACCTTCGTGCTTTTAATATAAATCATGGCACGACATCACCCTTCGTGCTTTTACCTCACTATATCGACACGACATTAACCTTCGTGCTTTTAATATAAATCATGGCACGGCATCACCCTTCGTGCTTTACACTCTTCCTTACCCAACAATAATCAAAACAACAATTTGGCAAGGAAGAACCACAATACAAAGCATAATTTACAACATCCCGACAAGGGAACAATAACAGAAATATCACCGTCCCGGCAAGGGACCCAACTATAACCAATCTCACTGAACATACAACATACCAACATAATACTCAACCGAACAGCTAATAAACAATGTTCACAACTTAGCATTCCCAACAATTGAATAATCTCCAAAATAGAAGCGACCTCATAATACAGTGGATATCGAAGAAAAACATATATACCATAAGATATGACTCACGGGCATGCTTGACAACAAGGTATAGGTACTCTTCACCTCACCTATACATTGAACATGATAATAACACGTAGCACATATGACTCAACACCTATTCCCTCAAGCTAGGGTTAGGCCAAACACTTACCTCGATTCCAAGAATCCAAATCAAGCCTCTAGCACTGCTTT